>JAQQZZ010071738.1:0-21543 GCA_030265115.1 Mopalia vespertina | reverse complement strand
TTAACTGCCCGCAGATTGATCTGCGGACAAACACGTTACGGAAATAGTACCGAAGTATAGGACGTCGAGGTACTGTCGATGTCCAAATGATAAATATCGAACGTCGACGGCCTATTTAATAGGACTAAGGACTACATAGACGTGTAGGCCTACATGTGTTACCAGAAGTCTATCGAGCAGTGCTTGGTAGACTTATTGGTGTTACTTGTTACACACGTAAGATTGTTTTGTTGAGTGACGGACCAATTCTACAGTGGCTCTCGCTTACATGATGTTTTCAGTTTTAAGTTAGGCTTAGTCATTTGAAGTCCGTGTCAATTTTCAAAACTTCATCCATAAATTTACTTGAGCGCCAGCTTTCGTTATCAAATTTCCCACAAAGGAACTCTCTTTCATTGAAGGTATGTTTATCGCACCCGGAAGTGCTCGTCTGCTAGCGCGTGATATCTTGGCAATAAAGACGTGAAAACATTCTACCAAAAAGCTTCGAAAATGACGTGGAAACGCAATTCAAATTCAAGAAGTAGATGTAGCAAAAACACACTCCCTTGTAAAAATGGGGGTTACGATGTCAGGCCATCCTCCCCCAAAGCCACTAGGGAAGAAAGTTCCTCTCCCAGGATTTGGAGTACCGCCCAGGCGATCTTACACCAAAAACCCTGGGGATGGGAAAGGTATTAATTTTTAAATGATATACATGTATTGTAGTGCCTAGTGTATCCGTCTGTCACTTGACGTTGGCGCTGTTGTTGTATTATGCTAGATCTAGGCCTACCTTCTATAGCCTATATACAAGTTTGTTTGTCTTAAACCGCTGACAAAAGGCGATGTTTGTCCTGAGAATGAACTGAACAGGGTCACTGCGAAGGAAATCTATAATTAGGTCATGCCATAATCACATGTGGGGTAATCACCTGTTACATCCCGTCATGCGATATTTCATCTCACAAAAAATGTCACAGACTATACTAATAAATATTAGACATGGCCTCAACACTTCGAATTTTGTTTTCTACAAAACATTTATTGTAACTTTAATTATACTCCAATCACAGTCATGTGACTGACTTAAACGCATTCTAATTAACCTTCAGACAGGTCTCTGGAGATGCGGTTTTCTCCTAGTTATTGACGAAATACTATTCTTACATTTTAACTTCATTTTGTATCAAAAAATTACAGAAAAACAAGTGAAAATAATGAAATGTTCGAAAACCGATGCTGTTCTGAAACCGGTGATCGGACAATATAATTCTGTTCAATTTAGACAATTGGTAGTCACGAACAAACTGTCCCAAGGTCTGCTTCACAATACAGGGTTTTCCGGTTATGATGTTATGACAATAGAGTGACTTCCCTTTGCGAAGTACCGTCACCGCTTTACGGCAAGGGAGGGCAAATCCATGATTTTTAACATGGGCGGTATAGGGAATATTGCAAATTAACAGGTAAACGTTAATAAAACCATATGAATTTCCTTTTCCCATAGCTTAAAATATTATTTTTTTGCAAAAGTTACAATTTTAAAGCTATATTTTCCTGAAAACCTACAACACGCAATGTTAATGTATAGGCAGACTGCTCTACAGCAGTCATTTCGCAAAGGGACGTCACACTGTTGTTGTGAGGTCATAACTGGAAACCCCTGTATTGCTATAATATAATGGCATTGAAATATCAGAAAAAGTTTCTGGAAAACATATTCTGCGCGTCTTTCACTGTTTTCTATCAGGGTTTAGGCCCGGTTAAGTGACACTCTGACAGCATTGTCATGACAGCATTCGATACCAAGGGAGGTAACTTCTTATTTCAGATTGGCTGGTGGTATTTTTTCTATGCCTGGGGAGGATTGTGGAACAGTCATTTTTGGAGCAAAGCGAAATGCCTCTTATTTGTTATTTTTTAGGGTGAGAATCTTGGTATTTGCCAAAGTACTGTCGTAAAAAACTTCGACACTGGCAGCCACTCAGGTTTTGACTCGTTGTCAAAATGTTTGCAGAGATATTATCAACAGTACTATTACCTCTAGATCATCCTTAAACCCTTAAGCCTATTCTGGCAATCATCTAAAAACATGGCTTGAAAAAAGGACTTAGCCCCTGATAAC
This sequence comes from Mopalia vespertina, assembly GCA_030265115.1. Lineage (NCBI taxonomy): Eukaryota > Metazoa > Mollusca > Polyplacophora > Chitonida > Mopaliidae > Mopalia > Mopalia vespertina. Next base: position 19,436 of record JAQQZZ010071738.1, on the reverse strand, counting down.
TGAGATTTATAGGTAGGTACCATCATTTATAGCGTGCATATATACTGTTATAAATAACTGAGAAAACCATAAATCTGGTCTACATATTTATCATACTGCCATTTAGATAAAGGTATCGTTCATATGTCAGCATGTCGCCTTCATTCAGCCTATAAACTTCCAATTTGCACAGTGAGCAACAGGGTCAACCTGAGGTTTTTTACTATAAAAATTTTAGTTTTTTTAGTGTCATTGATTTTTTTTTCATTTTTAGCTTGCCGTAACAAAGTGAAGGAAAGGTATTGTTGAGAGAGGGGGAAATGTGTTGGTGTCGGTGTCCGGTTAAGGTTTTCTGTTTAGCAAATGCTATTCATATCCTAGGCATACCTTTCAAGTTAAGCTTTTCTGTTTAGCTCAATGGTACACAAGTTAAGGATTTTTGTTCAGGTAATTTTGCTGGGCTCAAGTTTATTGAAAATATTATAGTCTTGCTCAAGTAAACGTTTTTTGTTATAGAGATTACAGTTCACTCTTCATGGTAAGGTTTTATATTAAGCTTAGGGCCATGTTTATTTTTTGCTTGAGGTCATTTTACTGGGTGTTATGTACAGCTTAGGTTGTAGGTAGGTTTCAATGGATTGTTTTGGGAACACAATTTTAGTTAGTTTTTTGTATTCAATTTTTTTAATTAAATTTTTTATAACATTTTTTTAAATAAATGTTTTAAAACCTGTTTTGAATTAATTTTTTTAAATTTTTGGTTTTAATTTAATTTTTTCTAATTACTTTTTGTTTAAATTACATTTTTGTTTTAATTTCTTTAAATTGATTTAACAAATTTTGTTAATTAAAGTTTTAATTTTTTTTTTTTATTACATTTTTTAATTCATTTTTTTTTTTTTTAAATTACGTTTTATTGTACTTTTTTTCTTCAAGTTTAGTTTTTTTTCCATATAATGCTTTTCAAAACTTAACTTGAAGAAAAAAAGTAAAATAAAACGTAATTTAAAAAAAAAATGAATTAAAAAATGTAATAAAAAAAAACAAAAAAAGACTTTAATTAAAAAAATTTGTTAAAGAAATTAAAACAGAAATGTAATATAATTATTTTCAGTTGAATTTCTTTAAATGGATTTTTTTTTGTTAGAACACAATTTAAATGAGTTTTTTGTATTCAATTTTTTTAATCACGTTTTTCAAATCACTTTTTGTTTAAGTTTACATTTTAAGTTTTTATGGTATTTAGGAGTTTAAATTTCAAACTTAAAACTTCAGTTGCATTTTTTACTAGTTGATGTTTCAACTTATGTTTATTCTCCAGGTTAACTGCCTATTTAGGATAGTTAAACTGAACTTCTATCAGTTCTATGAACCCCTGGACTTACACAGAATTCTGATTTATTTGGTATAATACTCATCAGAGCAATAAAGTGACAGGCACCCCTGGAAAATCATGCAACCCACGGTCGCATGAAATCCTACGTCTGGTTAGAAATTTAAAAAAAAAGAAAAAAAAAAGTTTAATTTAAAAAAAATAATTTTATTATAATTTTTTTATAAAACCCACTCCGATATCGATGTCAAACCATAAAAAGTTGAAATTATTGCATAAAAGTTAAACCTATAGTACATGATTTTTTTCCAACCGTATTTGCCGTATAAAATCTGGTGAGAAATTTTTAACCTGAAAATTAGTGGTCGCGAGAAATTTTACATTTTTTCCAGGGGTGATGACAGGTGAGATGACACAGATATCTGGATGTACTGGATGTTTAGTTGACTTGAGCTTGAGTCTCAACATAGAGAATATAACATGAAATTCCCTTCCGTAACTTGCTCAGGTGGTCTTCATTATAAATATTTCACAGATTGTAGTGACGTTTATAGGCTCGCGTCTAACAGGCACAAACAAAAAGTTGTTTTATTTTGCAACCATTGCCAGCTTGAAAATCATCACTTTTATTAAAAGATTTATTCCATATAATAATATTGTTTATTATTGATCTTTACCAATTGGTACAACAATGGGTATAATTATTGGTATTTCATATGAGCAGATGAATCATGAACTGACCTCCATAAACCCTGCATACATATATGAGTTACATATATATGATGTACCTGGTACAACCATTATTGAGAGGTTTAAGGAAAGCAATAGGTCAAAGTACTGTTGTCCTCTGTTCTCATTTTGACATGTAGTAAAAACCTGTGTCAGACGTCAAGGGTTTTAACAATGTCTCAAAATGACCACATATATCTAAGAAACAGTATGGTCGCTATTGATGTCTTAAACATCATTCTTATATGAAAAAAAACATACAAATAAGAGATGCATTTTGCTTTGTTCCAAAATTGATGTTCCCAAAACATAAGAGGACTACCACAAGCGAATCCGAAAAAGGAGTAGCCTTCCCTGGCATGGATTGCTGCCATAACAACACTGTGTGACTCAACTGAGATCGAAAACAGCCCTAAACACTGTAGAAGTTCTCCAAAACAATTTTTCTGATAATTTAATGCCAGGGGAAAAACAGGGGAAAATACAAATGTACGGTTATCTCACATACCGCTTTTAAGGTTATGCCAGAAAAGATTACAGCACAGGCCTGACAAAGCGATCTTTGTTGTCTCATTATTACTGCAGAGTTGTGTTCCTTATTATGCACACCTCATTTAGCCTGCAAAAGTTTAGAATGAGACTTTAAGATAAAGTTCCTGGCTGTTCAGAAACACTTTTTCGTTTAGATTATAACATCAACTTACTTAGTACTTTAAAAAGAGTTTGAAATATACTCAACAGCACAGAATCGACACATCAGTCTGCAAATTTCTTCTTGCAGCAAAATGATGTTTTGACAAATCAAGACCAATAGAACAAAGTACTATGTTTACATACCTTTCAAAAGAACTGAATTGACATGTCCATTGTCCTGTAAAGTTTCCCAGAAATAAACATGGTGTTAAAAATTAACCATGTTAATTTCTGGGAGCTGGTTGCTCAAAGCTCTGTTATGTTAACAGTTTGTTATAATTGCTATTATGATGTGACATCAATTTCTTAATGACGCAACATCATTTAACAGAACTAACAGAACTTTGTAGGACGTGTAGAACAAATGTTAAAATGTATGACATGAAAATGTTTTCAATATTTCAACCTCTGTTTTATTATCTAACAATATCAGTTATACTTTCTCATTTTAATTGAGTGTGTATCATTTAGTTATTTGAAATTTCTTCTGTTGCTACCAGATTTATCAATTGATGATGTGAAGGCCTTCTTATGTAGACATCCAGAATTTTACAAAGAATATTCTCTAGAAAATGTGAACTCTTGTACATTAGAAGATCTATTGGCAAAGAGGAAAAGCATTGAGAAACACAAATCAGGTAAATTTGACATTTTATTTTATATTTATCCTCTTCATGCCAGTCATTATTTTGTTTGATATATTTTTTTAAATATACTTTTAGAAATGCTATTGTTGGTCCGTCTATCAGTCACACATTTTGAGCTTGAAAACAAATTCACTGATGAACTTCAAACTTGCAATGTGGCTTGCTCCTGTTAAGATGGATGGGATTGCATTTCACCAAATTCCACGAAATAATATCCATTAATGCGTTATTTTAGAATATTCATGATAACTAGAAAATGAGTTCACAGCAACGTGGTAATATGGTTGTCAATATTCTCAGCCATGTTGTTCACAGTTGTGTCATGAACATGTCATGATAACTTAAACTTTTCTTTGTAACTTACATAAGGGCTTTCTCCTATTAAGATAATGGATAGGATTGCATTTCACTTAATTCCAAAGAACAATAAGGTTGCCATAGCATACTTTTACATTATTCACATCTATGGTCTATGTGTTGTCTGGGTATAGTATATAGAGGGATAAGAACATCACTTCCCTTCGAATCAGCGATCTGTGAATGTGTTACTCGGCTAGCAGGTTATGCATAAAATTGTTTACTTTTAAGGCTATTTTTTGTAGGAAAGCATATCATTTGTTGTCGTTTCATAACAACGACTAGTTAAAATAGTCCATTCGAAAGATACCCATTTCCAATAAACATGATTGGTGTGTGATTTCATAGCCTTTACGTTCACAAAACCAAATACCTTCGTAACATAAAGCAAACTGCGGAGCCACCACCTTGGCTGTATCGCTGTTATCATGAACAGATTCAAACTTAAATACAGCTCTACAACCCTTTTTGAGCGACCTTTGATTCGTATTTCATGAGTGAATATGTTACTTACCTTTCTGAGTTTCACTATTAATTGTGTAAACTCTGTTACTCGATAGAATGTGCGGCTGTCATAGGAACATGCTAGCCGAGTCACACATTCACGGATTGCTGATTCGAAGGGAGGCTATGTTTCTTATCCCTCTATACTCATGCCAGGTGTTGTGAACATGATAATTTGAGAATGAATTCACCAATTCGCTTGAAACTTGTACTGTAGCTTCCTCTCATTCAGATAACGAATGGGTTGGATTTGTAAAACAATATGACTGCCATTGCTTCATAATTTAACAGTATTTACGTATATATGAGAATGATTTCACAGACCAACTTCAGACTCAAAAAATAGCTTTCTACTGTTAAGACAACAGATGACATTGCATTTCACCAAATTCCTCAAAGCAATATGGCCTTCAAGTGAGTTATTTTACAAGATTCACATCTCCATGTACATCTACCGTATATGTTGTGAAGATAACTTGAATGCAAATTCAGCTATCAACTGCAAACTTAACTCTCTTCTGCTAATACCACAGAGTGTGGCTGTAAGTTCCTCAAAACACTTGGGCTGATTGCTGCCATTGTATATTTTTGTGTTATTCACATCTGTACATGTATTGCGAACACAATAACTGGAAAACAAATTTACCTATTCACTTAAAGCTTGGAATGCCACTTCCCCTCAGTTAAAACAATGGATGTGAAAACATTTACTGGACATTTTACAGATTTACTTTTACAATACACCTTCCACTTCTTTTAGGGAAAGAATGTCATTACATTCCTCTGAATATCACAGAACAATATAGTCACTATTGCAAATTTTATGATATTCAAGACTGTGTGTGTTCTGAACACAAAACGTTATTACAAATTAAATTCATACTTTAATCAAAGTTCTCGCTGTTGCTGGTATTGCGCAGTATATGTAATTTATAATATATTGCTCCCATTTTTTAAATGTTATTATTTACACAAATATATCTTGAAACTTCAAATTAAGTCGACCGACTGTCTTCAACATTTACTTTTAGCTTTATTCAAAGTCGGAAAAGTTGGTTTGAACAGGATTGTGAGTAATGATTTTTCAAAAGAGCTTTAAGCAGGGGACCTGCTAGCTATACAGCTTGTCATAATTTTTTTGTATATATAATTTAATGAATTAATCTTACCCGGGCTTGTATTTTTCAGAACATGGTTACCGCTTTCCTCTGATACAAACTCAGGTAAGTTCATCAGACAGAGATGGAACATGACATATATAAGTGGATAATGACTGAATTGATTTTTTTGTTTCAACTTTCCAGGCAGTATTCTTAGCAAAATGTTAAAAAAAAAAGTAAAAACAAAAAGAACCTCAGATACAAGTATTTGCTCTGTATACAGGGAAATACACAATTGGTAGAAGATTACAATTTACATAATTGTGAATGGACGCTTTTGTTTCAATTTGCTTCTGTCGCAATATTTTACACTACAGCTTTGGTTTCCTGAATTCATATTTAACTTTATTCTTGTTGTTGTAGTACTGTGATGTTAAATTACTGAATAAATGTGAGAACATACTGAAACTGAGTGAAGAGGACCATCTGGATACCCATGCCTTATTGAATGAACTCTGTCACATTTTAGCTGGCGGTAGGTTGTCTACAGTAGGCCTAATTCTTCCATATATTGATTCCCATTAAGAAAACATCTAATCTTTAGGTTGTTAGTGTTTTGTTATTTCATTTATCATTAATATCAGTCGTTTTTAATAAAACTGTCCCACAGTAGATCAGATGAAGAATTACTGAAAATTTATATATTTATAATATTCAAATTCACATTGGTATAGATAGAAAGCCTAGCAAACTTTTTCAAAAAAGTTTTCGGGAGATATCGGATATCCACGGATTCGATAGGCATTCTGCATCTGCTCTCTTTGAACAAATTCCCAGCTAAAGGGGCAAATTAACACACACAATTAAAACAAACATTTCCTATGAATTCATTTTTCTAAACATTTTGTTATTTCCGATAATATTAATATTAAATTATTCTCTTTGTACATTTTGTGACACTTTGGTACAATTAAGGGGCTTGTATGACACCTGCAAACAGTAATGATTCTTAGTGAAAAGTTTGTTTCTTTGATTGAGTTTAACACAGTAATTCAGTTATTCATTGGGTGAGGAAAATCAGGCTAGACATAACCCACAACAAACAATGAGTACTCCTTTAGTATCTTACAGTCAGCTGGTAATGTGAGAATACTCTTCAGTTTAACAACATATGATTCAATGTTAAGTTATTTGGAGTATTTTATTAATAATGAAGATCCAGGTAAACAGCTGGGCTGTGTGCTCGAATCTCTATTCATTTTTATCCTCTTTTGCTTCACTCCATGTTGAAGCTCTATATATATAATCCTTTATTAGCGATTTCATACTGGCCCCTGGTAACTAAAACATCAGTTCATACAAATTTATCCTCATGGTCGCCTGCTAGCTGCAGAAACTTCACTGTATTATAGTTTCGCTAATTATATAATGACAGGTACTGGTAATATACCAATTTCGAGCAACTTTTTATTCAGTTATATATTTTCATATTTTAACAATGGCTACAATCTGTTTTAAATCTTGTTTTGTTTTTCAGCTGTTAAAGCAGATGGATTTATGTTATATCTACCAGCAGAAGATGACACAGTAAGTAATAAGTATACTTATCATCAGCTATTTGGAAAGCCCCATGTTGAAATCAAAGACAGGTGATCTGGAGCCCATATTTCACAAAGCAGTCTTAGCTTACACAAAACGTAATAACCATGACGACTTGATGAAAACATAGTGTTGCCATGTCAGCTACTTTCAATGTAAACTAAAATCGCTTTGTGAAACAAGCCCCTTCCCTTTCAACATAGGAGATGAAGTTTCAATAAGGATGTCATCAATGTTAAATGCATCAGCATAAACATCACAAGGGAGTATTGGGCGTAGGTGATTTTCAGGACTCTTGAAGTAAGTGTGATGCTTGTGTCAATGCTGTCAAATAAATATTTATTGCAACCCTCCCCAGGTTATGTGTGTCGTGTAAAAATACATAATAAGGAACACAGCTCAGCAGTATTAGGGAGACAACAAAGACCGCTTTGTTTATCACTTTTCCGACTTCATCCCTTCATAGATTCGCTCTGTAGGAGCATACCAATAGTTTAAATCCCTATCAAAGACAAAAACAGCCTACACTTCAAATAAATTCATTATCCGTAAACAAACTTGTGCTGTTGTGATATTTTCAATTTGCAGGGGGGTTAGCACCCATTACATCCCATACATATCCGCAAAAGTTTAAAGTTAAATTTACAGCACGGATATGGAATTGGTAGTCTCAAACATAGTTTAAAACATGTCTGCTTCACAATTGGTATAATTTAATGCCATTTAAATATCAGAAAATTGTTTTAGAGAACTTTTTCTGCAGACTCTTTCGCTGTTTTCCATCTCAGTTGAATCTGACAGTGTTGTCATAGTAGTACTTGATGTCAGGGGAGTTCACTTCTTATTTTTAATTCGCTAGTGGTAGTCTTCTTATGCCTGGGGAGAATTTTGGACAGTCATTTTTGGAACAAAGTGAAATGCCTCTTAGAATGAAGTTTAAAACCTCGATATCAGCAATAGTACTGTTGCTAAGACCTCTGTCGTCATTTGAACACCTCGTCAAAATCATCACTACCTGCAGCAGCTTGGGTTTTGACTCTGTGTCAAAATGATGACAGAGGTCTTAGTAACAGTACTAGGACCTATGGCTCGTCCTTAAACCTCTAATCATATTCTCCTAAAATCAAAACATTATCGTCTCAATAGAAGAGTTTGGGTGTTAGGTCTGCCAATATGGGGTTTTCCAGTTATGACATTATGACAACAGAGTGACATCCCGTTATTTATACATTGTAACATTGGCGGTATAGGGAATATTGCAAATTCACAGTTAAACTTTAATAAAACCATATGAATTTCCTTTTCCCATAGCTTTCAATTTTAAAGCTACATTTTCCTGAAAACCAATAACCTGCAATGTTAAAGTATAGGCAAGCTGTCCAGTGTCCATATACAGTGCCATAAACTGGCAACGTCATTTCACAAAGGGACGTTACTCTGCTGTCATAACTTCATAACTCAAAACCTCTGTATTGCTAAGTGATAATAATGGGAAAATAACATCATAAACATAACAGGGTTTTAATTATTCAGTCACAGGCATTTTTTAAAAATTTTTTTTTGCTTTATTATTAATTAGTCCTCTACACATTGTCCATCCGTTCCTAACGCAATCTCTTTTCTGCACATTTCTTTGTAAAGCTTTAGTGGATTGCAGTTAAAGTTTGTATACAGCCTTCTGATCAATGATTTGCTTCCCCAAAGTAATGGCATTTTTGACTTCTGAATGGTCATAAAGTCTTAAAATAACCATATAATAAATAATAAGAAAATAATAATAAAATGTGGGTGTTTTTGTTTTTTTTCAGGCACTTTGTATATATCAAGACAATGGAAAAATGTAAGTGAACAAACATTATTATAGGTAAATTATTTGCAGTCAAATTACCGACGTATCCTCAGTACAGCATAATTGACAGACATACAAACAGGTGTTAGCAATTGCAAAAGAGACCATCTCGTTTCCTAATAAGAATACCTTATCTCCAAATTTTGATCTAAATATTAATTTAAACTATTAATAAGAGTTTTGATATTCTCTTTTGTTTGACCTAGAGTGCCATTTGGACCTATTTCTTTGAATACAACTGTTGCTGCTCATGCTGCAAAAGAAGAACAGACACTTCTTATAAAAGACTTGGAAACAGTAAGTTATGGATTCATCCAAATTTTCTCAATGTGACAAGCAAATTTTGTGAGACTTGCCTATTGTATTTTTTCTGACGCTGGTAAATCAAGGCACATTTGCCGCACTTTAAACTGGATTCCTATGTATATTGTGAGTGTGGTGTTAACCGCACAATGAAAATGCCCTTGAGAACGGTGTTTTTCATGAAGTTGAAATGTTCTTTTTGGAGGAGGGGTTTAAATCAACTTTGTTAATGAGTTCAATGATCTGTAGGCAAATAAAAGCTAGTACAGCATTAGCAAACCAAAGTCAGAAATACTGAAAATTTATCCTTTTTGTTAATCATGTAAAAGTTGCAAAACAACAATGAAACAAATATTTGTCTCGGTGTTTACAGGATGGACGGTTCCCTAAAGGTGTTGGTAGACAAGACTATGACTGTCATTCTGTTATTTCTGTCCCTGTTATACTACCATCGCAGGATATTTTAGGTAACATCAGATTTATGTGTCACTCAGTCATTGTAGAACAGACTGTGTTTACCTATAATTATCAACATGTTCTTAAAAACTTTGTTCAGTTTTATTGTTTTGCAAAAGTCACATTAATTATGATTATTGATTATTGCCAGTCATACTAATTTGACAGCTTATTAATATTATCTTGGACAAGGAAAGTAGATGAAGGGTTTTTTTTTGTTTAAAACCTATGCTTCTATAATTTTATATGCTTTCATCTGGGTTTTTTTTAAATTTCCTATAAAAAAAGGTTATTTGTTTATTTACTGCACAATGCATGTAGTCAGAAATTAAACTTTCCTGGAGTTAGTTACTCCAAGCCCTGCTAGCCTTACAGCCTGTTTGATGATGTACATGTATTGTCACAAAGATTGTTTGTTTGTTTGGGGTTTAATGGTATTTTAGTCATATGACAGCATGCCGCCCAATGGGTGAAGAAAATCACTCTCACCACTGGCAACATAAACATCATAAACATATCAGTTTCCTGTTGTGTCTTAGTTGTGAGAGCAATAGCAAGATCCCACTAAAAGCCCACATAACTTGATCTCCCATCATAATATAAACTCATTGTTACACAATGTCATTGAATAGGCCATTAGCTAAACAGAGCTTCCAACATCTGGCCCCTCTAAGTTACTGTTATTTGTTTATGTCAACTCAGATAAAATATCATATATACAAATGGAGAATTTAGATATCAATGTAGAAACTCTGCTATGTGTGTTTGATTTAAAGGTGTAATGGAGTTTACCAGAGACGAAACAAAACAAGCTTTTGCTGAGCAAGAACTACAGGTGTGTTAAACAAATTGTTCTATTCTAAACAAATGATTTTTTTATTTGTGGTTGGATCTTTTTGCCGAATTCGGTAGTCAAGTGATAGTGCATCCCTCAGTTCAGAATCAGTAGGAGGTTCGTGTTTACATCCCTAAATCACAGTTGAAACAATAACTGGTACAATATGACTATGAAACTGTTGCTAAGTTGGGCTGCTGATTAAAATGACAACAGCTACGAAAAAGCCCTCTATCAAATCAGAAATGAGTTCCAACTCATATCTAAAAAACTGACAATGAAACTTGCAGCAAAAATAATCTCTACATTGTTTTGTTTTTTCCCTTTTTTTTTGGTACTCAATTCATGTCATCTTTCCTTTTATTTTTGTCTCGGAGAACTTCAGTTAAAATGATACTGTCCATTCCTCCATCTGAGATGAAAAAAACTAGTTCATAAGAACAGTGAAACTTGCATCTACCAGCGCTTGAAAACACCGGAATCTTGTCTCCACCAGCATATTTCTTTGGTCCTGTTTTGAACCCATTAGGAATAAATGTACTCTAACGTGTGTACACCAGGTTCTGCAATGAATTACATTGAAGTGATGTCAGCTGATAGTTTAAAAGCAATTATGAATTCTTAAATACTCAAGGTTTCTCGCGCCATTGCAAGTATTAACACAACTCACCTAAGATATGATTAGTGAATGTAGGCCCTACGTACGTCCGTCAGAGATCAAAATCCCAATTCAACATTTAATGCACCAATTAAGTCAAATGATACATTTTTAATTCAGTTGTGGCTTGACAATGTGAACTATTACTTATTATAAGCAATACAACGAAGACACTTGTTCATAACTCAAATGTCTTTATTTAGTTGTTGTTGTTGTTATAACCAACATTTTTTTGTGGTCCCGTGGGTGGTCGGTTCACACAAGTTTCTCTGTAGTAAATATGAATTTATATGATAAATGAGTGGACAATTTATGTATCCATTTTGTGCGAAGATATACATTTGCACCAGCTTTTTCAACAAATAAAGCATATCATAACAAAATTGTTACAGTAATGTCATAAACTGTAAATAATGTGTTGATGGGTTTCATTTACAGACTGTAAATTCCTTGGTTAGTTGGGTGGTGGTATCACTTCATGAATTTCAGGTATATTTCTTTATTTTGTTATTACCATATTAAAAGGCTTTGGATGGAATTTACTGAAGTTCTGTAATTGAACCTCTCTTTGCAACTGTTAAAGGGACTGAACTGTAGGACCTTTTGAGATAACTTTTTGTTCAAGTGTTATTGAGTAAAACCTTGCATATGTTATAAGGGTGTGATTCCACAGTGACATTTATATTTATTTATATGTTCAATACTTCATCTACCCTACTCATATTCGGTTACAGTGTGTAAAATTGTCATCATCTGTGACATTGCAAACATCCTGGAACAATCAAAATTTCCATACTAACATTATTACCATAACTTTATAGTTTTGAATATGTTGATTAAGTTCTAATCTCTGTTTTATTACATTTTGAACAAGTATGCTATTATGCTACATTCATTTTATTTACCTTTTCTTCACAGTTAAACAGAATTCTGACGACACAGACTAAATTAAACGACTTCCTCCTGGGAACCACAAGGTAAAACAGTCTGCTACAGTGCAGCCAATTAAATTAGCATTCAGTTAATTTAGTGTTTTAATCTGACATTTAGTCAATATTTTGTAACAGTACAAAAGCAGCATTACATTAACACTCTAACAAATGCGTCCTGTTATAACAAGATTAGCAAATGACATAGACTTTAATTACAATAATGCATAGGATTATTCTGTATCTTTTCAGGGTGATGTTTGATGACATGATGTCTATTGATTCACTCATTCAAAATATCATGGTATGTTAGATTACAGAGAATTTAAAATTATGTTGTTGTTTTTTTACAGTCACATTGGTCCATTTACTCAAGAAGTTAACTTTTTGTTCAAGCTAACAAAAATTATTAAATAATTCAATATAATTAAATTGTCAAAGAAAGACGGAAGATTTTATTTGGTCCCAAGACTGTTTCATGGTTGAAGGCCTTTTTTAAATCCAAGTCTGTTTTTGTCAAAAATTTCTAGATCCAAAATTCATGTGCCCACACAAATGTATGATGTTAGGCACCATATGCCCACGTCATGAATGTAAGGTCTGTAAACTTTAAGCTACAATCTGTGGACATCACCAGTTTATATGGTCATATGTTTTTAACCCCCCAAAAAGTTTGCACCTAAAAATATTAGTATGTATAAAATGGTTACTGCAGATTACTGATGTGAATTCTTCTCGGATTTTCCTTCTAGTTACAGACATAAAAAGGAGAAATTCTCTCAACCAATCAAAGAAGACACATACTACTCCTTAAGAAAGGGTTAAATTAACTGTTATTTTTTCATTTCTAAGTCATTTGACAAAACAATGCATTCATTTCATTTCTTCCAAAGAGTTGAATTTCAAAAAGCATTCATTGTTATTAAATCATTGAACAATGAGTATCCACCATATAAGGAAGATATCTTCAAATTCCCTGATGTTGCATCAGGACCTCAACTGAGGTCATCAAATAAGAAATTGCTCATGGTACCTTTCCCCAGGACGGAAAACTATAAGAGAAGTTTAGCATACTCTGGAGCAATAGTCTATAACTCTTTGGAGGACAGTTTGAAAGAGGTAAATTCCTCGCAAGATTTTAAAAGAAAATATATGTCCTAACTATTTAGGTTGGCACACCATCCACTGGCACACCTCTGTGCATGTGTGTGTCACACTGACAAAAAAGGGGATGGGAAAGGGCCGAGACCCACTCACTTTGTCAGTCTGGCGCACATGTGTTTCGAGGGGTTTCTTGCCCACATGGGGAACAGTAAGGGGATGGTACTGGGCCATCACCCACTACACTGTTTCTTATGTGGTCAGGAATAGTGCCAGTGGATAAGATGTTTCTCTAAATCAGATCAAAATAAGGGGGGGTATTATTATTATTATTACTTTCCTCATTCTCTGTATATAATTATGATCATTGTTTGCTTTATTTGTTTATTTCCTTAAATGTAATTGTAGTTTTGTATTGTAGAGGGCCTCAGGGAAGACCAGCATTAGCTGACTGAGCTTTATTTAATGTATCTTTGGAAACAAAATTTGAGTGACTTGTCCTATCTTTTTTTAGGAATTCGCAGGTCATCCGTATTTATATATACCTTAACCAAGTCTGTATCATTCTGATTCACAGTTGCCATGTCCCTAATCATATCCAAAGTGTTGGCAATTATGTCTAGGTGTTTTCTCTATTAAGAATCGTCTAAAATGAGCATATATAATGATTCCTGTACATTAAATACATTGTTCCTTCTACGAGTCCTTTGTGTTCAGTTCCTAGCACTTGTGTAGGTACTGCTGATAAAGCAGTTATTTCTTACCCCAGCTATTAAAATCTCGCCTCTGACTCCCATCAACTAGATCAGTTGTGAACAAATTTCCTTCTCCGCACCCCCCCCCCCCCCCTGGGGAGACGTTGGGCCATTTAACACTAGCAGGCCCCACAGAATATTCCCACGGCTTCCTCGGCTGATCATAAGAGGCAGTCTGTTGTTAGTGGGTTTCATCCCGTGTTGGAGGAGACTAACATCCTGGTGAATGAGGGGCAAGTTGGCTGGCAAGGGGGTGCCACAAAGTCTGATTGCCCTAACACGTCACTTTGGCTCAATATTCTCCTAGACTGGTGGTCAGATCGGCTGGTCACGTCCAGACCTGCAATGATCATTTATTAATTCCAGGTAATACAATCAAAGCTGAACAAAAGTAAAATAATATAAATGGGTTATTCCATCCTACCTTGTTGGTACTCCATGGAGCGTGGGGGACATGGGTGGTGAAACATATAAAAACTCCTTATGATGGCATCTCCTCCCAACCCTATCAAGTATGGAGAAAAGAAGAAAAGTAAATAACATGGATCTAAATACAAAAACGAAAGAAAATTGGCCTAGATTTATAGTAATAAGTAGCCAAAATGAAAATAAGTCTTGCAAAAATATTGCCATTTTGTTTAAAAAATGTTACAAAAATGCGGTCTGGTGACATTTTGGTGGAATGCAACAGGCAATAAATTTATTAAAACTTAAGAACATGTTGGAGTTACCTGTAGCTGTTACACCCCATAGATCTCAAAATAGCAGTAAGGGGATTATCTGTGACAGAGGCAGAGATCTTTCTGATCTATCCGAGGAAGAGATTTGCATTGAGCTGGATGACCAAGGTATAACTAACGTAGACGTTTTACTACTAAAAAGGATGGTGTTATAATAACTTGCCACCTATTGAACTACAGTGCCAGACTACATTTACATTGCTCCCTACAGGATGAGGGTAGATACCATCATCCCTAACCCAACAAGCTGCTTCCCGTGTCCGAACTTCTGACACGGAAAGAACCAGTGTAGAGGTGGTTTGGTATGCTTTCGTTGCGCTGAAGAAAGCCACAAGGATCATCCCAATCCTACGCCAGCGCCATGAGGACAGTTTCTGTATCTGTTGCGACACTGACCTCCCTTAAGTGACAAACTGGTGATGAACACCCTTCTGCTGTTGACCAAAACACAAGTCAAATATAATTAAAAACAACTAATTCAACGCAAACTAATACAAATAGGCAACCCCAACTAAAAAGCAGCCACAGACAAAAACAAAAAACCCCAATAAAACAGACTTGCAAACTAAAAAGCCATCTGGTCTGGAGGTTCGCCCTTCCAAGGCCACAAGGGATGCTGTTCAAACGTTCCATTTTAAACAACCAATTAATGTAGATAGAGAGGGGATCTCCCCAAAGCCATGAACAAGTAAATCCGTTGTGTTGGAGACAGTTGCTCTCATGAACCGCTTGGAAAGGGATAGAGGTAGAAATTGGGTCTCCTCCTTCTACAGTGGATATTCAACGACCATATCTGTATATCTGGGGCCCCGAGTATGATAAATTGTTTGAGGAGTATCTCATTGACTGAGTGGACTTAGCCACTGTTAGGCAACAGTTCTACATACTCACCTCTATTGCTGGATCGGTGTATATCATAAAATCTAACACTTTATTTACAATTTTTTAATCCAAATTTGAACTAAATAATATATGGACATATGTAAAACTTTTATCACTAATATGTGTCTTATTCAGTTCATTTCTCTTTTTGATGTTCACGGTGATAAAAAATAAATCAATTTTAAACCTGTTCACACCACAGCGTAACTGAAATACCACTGAATGTGGCGTATTTGCTCCCATATAAATAAGGTCGTATTTTCTTTAACACATAGATAAAAGCGTAGACCTCGCGTTCAATAACTGGCCAATTCAATTGACTTCCCTTAAGGGTTGTTGAGACGTATTGAACGACTTTTTCTATGCCGGTATCACTAGTTTGCGTCAAGATCCCAACTACAGCAAAGCATCCGTATATAGTTAACACGGTTTCGAACATCGGGGTAAGCCAAAACGATGTCAGATACTAATATGTCTTTTAGGGCTTCGAATGCCTTTTGCTGCGCGTCTTCCCACGAAAATCTTGAATGTTTCCTAGTCAGAAAATACAAGGGTTCTACTATCTTTGAATAGTTCGGTATGCATGATCGGTAGTAACCAGTGAACGTACTTCCTTAACTCTGCTAGGGGGTGACATGCTCTTAATGCCTTCAGCGGACACTCTATATCCTAAAAAATCCACCGAATTAGCCGCAAAAACACATTTCTTTAATTTTAACTGAAGGTTAAACTCTCTTAAAAATTTTGTCTAAGTGTTCGGCATGATCGATAGGATTCTTTGAGAATATAACGATGTCCTCTACATAAACAAATTTTCCTATATATGGACGAAAAATATTGTGCATGGCTCGTTGAAATAGACTTGGAGCAGTTTTAAAACCAAAAGGCATATCCATCCACTCGAATAAACCTTAGAAACAGACAAAAGCTGTTTTGTGAATATCTTTTGGGTCCATTTCAATTTGCCAGTATGATGATTTTAAGTCTAGGGTTGTAACAATGGAACTACCTAATCTATCAGAAATAAGCGGTAAAGGGTACTTACCTGACCTAATGATGCTGTTAAGCTTTCGATAGTCCACACAAAAACGTACAGAACCGTTAGGTTTTGGAACTAACGGGCATGGGTGTGGCCAGTCCGAAGAACTTGGTCTGATAACACCTAAGGATAACATTTCTTCAATTTGTTCTTGGACCACCTTCTGTTTCGAAAGGGGAAGACGGTAGGGTCACTGACTGATGGGCGGATGGTTTTCAGTGAGAATGGTGCACTTGACTGAGGGGTGACGTCCCGATTTCTTCTTACGATGTACATCAAACACGTCGCTGTCAATCTTCTGCAGTCTGGTGTAGTGATGTACGGCGGCAGTGTCGCTGGTCTGAACGGGTCTCTGCTCAAACAGTTGGTTGTACCATTTAAGGGTCTAGGTTTTGTAGTCCACTTTTGCTTGTCCCATAGTCCAGGCATCGGATCCTAGAATGACTCCTGTCTTTTATAATAAAGACAGATATAGGTCAAGCAGATTTAAACTTCACTTCCGCTCTGCCTAGTAGAGCTACTGGCAAGCTATTTATGGTTACAATAGCTTCGGCTTTCTGCAGAGGTCCTTATTGGGTCAATTTGTTCCAAACGTCTAAACGAAGGATTGACGTGCAGGCGCCGGTGTCTACTTGGGCGTTGACGGTCAGAGATTCTTGTTGGAGTTGGACCGAGAAGCGACCGTATTGCTGTTCGGTCTGCCTGTTTCCCTGTTCGAGGTGGTCTTCGGTTGTTTTGATAGTCTGTCTAGTGGGTGGTTGGGATCTGGTCGAGAGTGAAAGTTTTGTTGATCACTCATCAGCGGTGGTGACTGGTGAAACCAAGAGTTAGGATGTTGTTGAGGTGGAGAGAGGTTCACTCTACAGAATTTTTGGATGTGGCTGAATTTACCGCATCTGTGGCATTGTCGTGTTTCTTTCTTCTCACTCGGAGGGTTAGATGTCGCAAGTGCATCTCTTATCTCTGCCCGAATGAGCGCACGGATGTCCGGTTTGCTGGGTTCCATCACACCTATCTCAATTGGCTCATGACGTGTTCCGGTATTCATCGTCTGGAACAGTGCTTCTGAGGCTTGCTTCCCTTTTACGAACTTTATCGCTTTGGCAAGGTTCTTGGCTTCCCTCACAGTGATAACGTACCTGGTCCGGCTGCGGTCTCGCCACTGTAAGTTTTGACGGTCTCTGGGTGTGCAGCTCGACTCGTTTAACTAGAGCCGTCAGGTCGTCTCACAGTACCTGGATACGGAGTTCATCTCTCGGGCGGAGACATGGGGCCACCGCACCTTTTGTAGAAGGAGTCGTTAGGTAGCCCTGGCAACTTACGTGTAGCAATAACCAACAAGAGAAGATGACCAGTTCAGACGTGGCAGGAGAAAACAGCATGTAGTACAGCGTTGATAACAATAGTAACTTCAGTTTTAGAAACAGAATTCAAAACCAATTTAGAGCTTGAGGGTTTAAGACCAACACAACAAGCGAGAAGAAATCCGAAGCTCAATATCACAAGAGACTCGATTCGGTCTATTCCATTCTGCCAAATGCAGCTCTCAGGTCACTATTTAAACATTACGTTAAGTCCTAAAACTGTCACCTGGAGGTACATTTGTGGTTTATGGAGGAAGTGTTAATTACAACTTCTTTGATGTCTTCTTTCATAAGAAGATCGGAATCTGTGACCTGTAAGACCATTGGTCAGTTAAATAACCCAAAATACGTTAACAAATCACAGAGAACATGATACCAATTAGCATAGAAATAAACAACTTATACTAATCAAATGACAGATTTATGAGCTTGTTTTGGAGCCAGTATTGTCTGGTAATTCGGACAACATCAATTAAGAAATCAGGTGGGAGGTGGTGCCCACTCAGTTGGGGGTTTCTACAATACACTTCTCGGGGCCCTGATTCACTTTGATAACGCCTGGGTACTTTCGTTCGAAGGCGTAGGCCCACGCTCGCCACACCGGTACGTGCCCGTCTCTGTCGAACAGGACGCCGGCAACGCATTGGGTGGAACTTGTTGAGCTTTTCCACTTTAATGACACCCGGGTACTTTCGTTCTTTGGGCACACTCGCCATAAGGGGCCGTGGTCGCTGTCCTGTTTTTTTGTTTGAGATTCACGGCAGTGTGGCATATCTCCCTCACTCGTTCCAGTGTAGATAAGTACCTGGTCGACAACCGGATGTAATGAACAAACTTCCCGTTTTTATCGCGTTCTTTGTGACAACTTCAGGCATTACGGCACTGCCGGTTCTCCCACACTATTTTAAACTTTGGAGCTAAGCCCTTATCGAAAATCAGCAGGCGGTATATCCAGCGAGGGACGTGGATAGTCCGGAGTCATAAAGGTGGGAGGGGTGTCAATCAATCAATCCGATGCGGGACGTGGAGGCACCGATATGGGCGTCCAATCATCATCTCCGGGGGTTGTAGGATATGCCTCCGGAAAAAAGTCATCCGCGTTAACGTTAGGCGACTGGGCGGGATGAGGGAAGAAGCGTTCATGTAACGGTCCAAAGCCGATATACAGTAACAGATACATGCTTGCTGGTATGAATTATTCCCGTTTCTCTCCAGGAACACTCTCTTGCCTAGAATTAGAGGGTTGACGGCGGGGACGGGTAGCGAGTACAATATGTCCATCGACGCATCACGCCGAATGAAGAGAATGTCCCACCCACAGCTATTGCATTCACATGGCGTCGTGCACCAGCCGTCTTCACTTAGCCAAAATGGTATGTAGAAGCTATTACCGGTCGCCTTCTTCTGGCTCATGGTCGTCCTTTTTCTTTTTTCTTGGGCGGGTGGGCCATTTACCATCAGCAGGCCCTGCAGAATACTCCCCCGGCTTCCTCGGTTGATCGTAAGAGCGAGAAAAGAGGCAACCTGTTAGCCATGGGTTGCATCCCGTGTCGGAGGAGAATGAGATCCTGGTGATTGAGGGGC
>JAQQZZ010071727.1:0-21545 GCA_030265115.1 Mopalia vespertina | reverse complement strand
ACAAGTCATACATAAAAAAGGTACATTGTTTTGTTTAAATGAGATTTTATCCGAGAAACAGGCTTGTTTGATGTGGGGTTTTTTTTAATAGAAATCCGCGGAGTACTTTGGTTGATTTCCACGCATGCGCACAAAACATCCGGCGAACATTACACGTTTTCATGTAATATTATTGCTTCCATTCACCTCCGAGATAACTGTACCGGTACGGAAAGTGTCCAAGGATGTTCCGACATGTGAGCTACACGTGACTCGGCGGCAAACATTCAACTCGTCTCTGGCGGTTAAAGTAGAGATTGCGACATCAACAAGGTGATCTTGATATATGTCGGGATATTTGATTTTAGTATAAGAGCCACCGCTATGTGCATTGACGTCATTTCTACAGCAAACTAAGACAAGACCAAATTTCAAATGCAGTTCTCTCCGTTGGATAAAAATAAGACACGGAACCAGATATTTCTAAAACCATTACTTTTCGACATATCGCCGTCAGTTTATTCTGAATATTATCTTATGGCCTAGAACAGAGATGTTCGACAATGCGTATTAATTCCACTGTAGCCTAACGATCGATCAATTTATTTAAAAAGCGGATAGCAAATAAAGTCTTAAACTTGCATGGATCTAGGCGCGTGTTGGAACATTTCTGTACCATGCTATATTTTGACGATGTTGACAGCCCAATGTAGCGGTTAATTCAAGGAATGAAATAAATATTTTGTTTTCTGTTACAATACCACGGATGTATCCGTAAACTTGCTCTGTGCGACGGTTGGGCCAACCAGCACTGCCATCAATACCACGGACGTGTCCGTAAACATGTTGTGCGCGACGGCAGGGCAAACCAGGCCTGCCCTCAATACCACGGAGGTGTCCGCGAACTTGTTCTGCGCGACGGTATAGCCAACCAGCACTGTCATCAATACCAGGTCCGTGTCCGTAATCCAGTTATGCGTGACTGTAGAGCATACCAGCACTGGCAACAATACCAAGGACGTGCCCGTAAAATGGTGTTCTCCATGGTAGAGCCAACTAGTAATGCACTCAATAACGCGGATGTGTCCGTAAACAAGTTTCGCGCGAGGTTAGGGCCTACCAGCAGTGTCCTCAATACCACGGACGTGTCCGTAAACAAGTTGTGCGCCACGGTAGGGACAACTAGGAATGCACTCAATACCGCGGACGTGTTCGTAAGGGCCTACCAGCACTGGCGTCAATACCAAGGACGTGTCCGTTAACATGCTGTGCGCAAAGGTAAAACCAACCAGCACTGCCATCAATACTACGTCCGTGTCCGAAATCCAGTTATGCGTGACTGTAGAGCCTACCAGCACTGGCATCAATACCACGGATAGGTCCGTGAACTTGCTCTGCGCGACGGTAGGACCTACCAGCACTGGCATCAATACCACGGATGTGTCCGTAAACATGTTGTGCTCGACGGTACGGCCAAGTAGTAATGCACTCAATACCGCCGACGTGTCCGTAAACAAGTTTAGCACTGTAATCAATACAAATGACGTGTCCATAAGCATGTTGTGCGCAACGGTATGACCAACCAGCACTGGCATTAATTCCACGCACGTGTCCGTAAGCATGTTGTGCGCGACGGTATGACCAACCAGCACTGGCATTAATTCCACGGACGTGTCCGTAAACATGTTGTGCGCGACGGTAGGGCCAACCAGTACTGTAATCAATACCAATGACGTGTCGTTAAACATGTAGTGCTCGACGGTAGGGCCAACCAGTACTGCAATTAATATCACGGACGTGTCCGTAAACATGTTGTGCGCGACGGTAAGGCCAACCAGTAGTGCAATCAATGCTACGGACGCGTTCGTAAACATGTGGTGCGCAACGGCAGAAATAACCAGTACTGCTATCAATACCACGACGTGTTCGTAAACATGTTGTGCGCGAAGGTAGAAACAGCCAGTACTGCAATCAATACCACGGACGCGTTCGAAAACGTGTTGTGCGCAACGGCAGAAACAACCATTACTGCAATCAATACCACGGAAGAGTTCGTAAACATGTTGTGCGCGACGGTAGAAACAACCAGTACTGCCATCAATACCACGGATGTGTTCGTAAACCTGTTGTGCTCAACGGCAGAAACAACCAGTACTGCCATTAATACCACGGACGTGTTCGTAAACCTGTTGTGCGCAACGGTAGAAATAAGCAGTACTGCAGTCAATACCACGGACGTGTCCGTAAACATGTTGTGGGCGACGGTAGGGCCAACCAGTGGTGCAATCAATACCACGGACGCGTGGTAAACATGTTGTGCGCGACAGTAGAAACAACAATTACTGTAATCAATACCACGGACGTTTTCGTAAACATGTTGTGCACAAAGGTATAAACAGCCAGTACTGCAATCAATACCACGGGCGCGTTCGTAAACTTTTTGTGCGCAACGGCAGAAACAACCAGTACTGCAATCAATACCACGGACGTTTTCGTAAACATGTTGTGCGCGAAGGAAAAAACAGCCAGTACTGCAATCAATACCACGGACGCGTTCGTAAATATGTTGTGCGCAACGGCAGAAACAACCAATACTGCAATCAATACCACGGACGCGTTCGTAATCATGTTGTGCGCAACAGCAGAAACAACCAGTACTGCAATCAATACCACGGACGCGTTCGTAAACATGTTGTTCGCACCGGCAGAAACACCCAGTACTGCAATCAATACCACGGACGTGTTCGTAATCATGTTGTTCGCGACGGTAAAAACAACCAACACTGCCATCAATACCACGGACGTGTTCGTAATCATGTTGTTTGCGACGGTAAAAACAACCAGCACTGCCATCAATACCACGGACGTGTTCGTAATCCTGTTGTTCGCGACGTTAAAAACAACCAGCACTGCCATCAATACCACGGACGTGTTCGTAATCATGTTGTTCGCGACGGTAAAAACAACCAGCACTGCCATAAATACCACGGACGTGTTCGTAATCATGTTGTTCGCGACGGTAAAAACAACCAGCACTGCCATCAATACCAAAGCATCGAGTTTTCAAATAAACTTATTGTCCTTTGCAAAATTGAAACTACTCAATAATTATGTATCTATAAATGCATCAGAAAAACTCATATGTGAATCGTTTAGTATTTTGTTGTCTTGATAAGCATAGAGAGATAACAAAGCAGCATGTTCACATTTTTTCCAAGGAGTATGTCAATGGTAAATGCCCTTTATACATAGCCTGAGTGACTGTTGCTATCTTATACTCTGATTCCCACTGAATAATTTGACATAGTAAACTGAAGTCACAACTCTTAAGAAACGACAAGATGCACATGTTAAGTTTTTATATTTCGGTTCATTAAACCATCATCAGGAATGAAAAGACTGTCAGGTAGATGTTAACTATAGAATACATGTAAAACAAAACAATATGTTTTCTAAAAGTGCATGTTGACGTATTCACAAAGATGGGTTTTTATCGGCTTTTAATCCATAGTTTAGCTGGGGTGTGATCTTTTTGTTATTGCCATGGCTTCTCTCAGCATTCCGAAATTGTAGTATGTAGGCCCCATGTAGTGTATACAATGGACATTGTCCATGTCGCATCATTTCACAGCGTTAAAGGAGTCACATCATGTCCTTCCTTAACAATAGCATGGAGAAACCTAAAGCATCCTAAAATTTAAACCTGCTCGTAGCACCAATTATGACTGGTTGACATCGGTGTTTGAGCCCGTGACCTTTTGATCAACATTCCACGCACATAGGCACTGTGCTGAACGGAAATTACCTCCAGCTCGGAGTGTACATGTATGGACATTAACCGGGTTAAAATAAGGGACCTAACAAAGACCCTTGCAAAAAGACCATTCAAAGCTCGGTATATTTAACCACAAATATAGTATTCACATAAGCGTCCGCTGAATTCTTCCAACACGGGGCAAATATTGCATCGGACATTTGTATAACTTTAAGATGGAGACAAAAATACTGTTGAACCTGGTTACAATTTAAAATAATCCCAAACATGGATGCTTGACGAGTAAGCCAGCCCTCATTAACACGCCATTAGTTAAACCACCCATGGAACCTTCGTTACCTGCCCCTGCAAGGGAGGTTTCATCCTTTTTTTTCTAAACTTTATTGACCTTATAAATACGTAGTAAGCACAATGGCTTATATGGTTTCAATCTTATTGGTACTCCGTTGAGGGGGAGTGGTGAAATTTCACACGCCGCATGATGGCATCCCCTCGCAACCCTGGTAATTCTGGTAAAAAGACAAAGTTGGAAATAGAACGTTATATGGAACTTTATTTTTAAATAAAACTGTATTAGCTAATGCAGGGAGGGATAGAGCTGGCTGGTTCTTATGCCATCAACAAGTAAATCCCTTGAGTCGGCTCCTCCCGTAAACCGTGTCGACCAGCATTGCCACCTCTGTGATCGGCGTGTATCATAAAATTAGATTTTTATGAATGAATGTAAATAACTATAATTGACATACTTTTAAGCACAATATTTACAATTTTTGGATTCAAAATCAAGAATTCAATATATTGACATATTTCAATTTTGTAAACAATTATGTACATGTATGTCCTGCTGCCAATGGTGCTACTGATGGTTGAATACATATATAGGCAAGTAATTTGTTCTCTTTTCATTCATCCAGATTTATAAACTATAAATAAATTTACAATACGTTCACGCCACACTATAGCTGAAATAGCGCTGAATGGTGTAAACATAACACGTTCTTCTAAATGTGTAAAGGAGTGTATGTCAATACTGCAACCCATACCGCCCCATGCGTACGCTTGCAAGACGATCATGGAATCATTTACTTATCGACTTACATTAATCACAGTTCATATAAAAAAGTTTCGATTTATTTTAGTTGATGGCCTGCCATTTTAAATTCCAGATTTTTTAGGAGACATTTAATAGATGACAAATGCCAAATCAGTTACCTTATGATCTAGGTTATCTTCGCCAAACGAAGAATACAAACACAACAACAGATAAGTGAATATTGTAGAATAGAGCAGTGGAATCAAGTCACAACTTGTCAAACCTTTATTTGTGTTCTGACATAGGGTAGGGGTTTGGTTCCAATTCTACTCTAAACTCAATGAGCAAATGTACAGACAGTTGACGACGAGGCAGTCAAAAATGACTGCAAAAATCGTTTGCTGTTTGGATTGATTTAAATTATAGCTGCTCTCGGTAAAACAAATGCGTCTCAGTACAGAGGGGCTCACGTTGAAAGAATAGACCAGAAATAGATAATCCATAAATCGGATGAGTATTCGGGCACGTGATTGAGGCTAACAACAGAGATCACTCTGTAAACAACACTTTTTTCGCTACATATACTATAACAATTCTTTCCAAAATTTCTCGGGTACATTTTCTTTAAGATTTTATCACTCTTTATACTATCATACACATGTTTGTAAAGCAGCAAATATATATTAAAAAATAAACGTTTTTAACTTCTAGCCATGTTGATACAAAAAAAATATATGGTGCCATGGTAAATTCTGTGTCCATTTAATATGTAACATAGCAACGCAGCTGTTCCTTCGTCATATGCCTGTTGGATTAAGTCTGTTTTACGAGGGTCCTCGTTTGACAAAGACGTGTAAATGACAGTGTTAATGTCTACCGATCGTTGGGACCGGAACAAGATAATCCATAAATGAGATGAGTTTCCGGTCACGCAATTCTCGCTAACGTTTTATAAGGATTTGGCAGGCATAGGTATCTCTGTTGTCTAGGCAACAGTTGCTACTTGACATTCATACAAACAACCTTATTTAAAATATCTAATAACTTGAAATCAATGCACAGAAATGGTACGACGATGTTGAAGACGATGCACTTTATCTTAAAATATATAAGTGTCTCAGCTGATAGAGACATTTTTTTCTGATAAAGCTATATATGAAGCAATGGAAGACAACGAAATAGGACTTATTCGAACAGTTGCTGCATACTTAATTCATAATATTTTACTTTCTTTAAGAACATAATGTATGCATGAATGGTGTGCATACAAAATAATCTACCAGGTATATGGAAGGTAACGTAGGTTTATCCAGTTAAGCTATTTATGTAAAGTCAAGGCAAGCTATAGAATAACTAGTGTTACCGAAATGACTTTTATATCAAATTTGCTGCTGTTGATGACTTTGCTGTTACGTTATTTACTTACTGAAAATTGTTATCTATTTCATTTATTTTAATAAAAAAATATTGTAATTGACAAGTAGGCCTAATAAACTAACCTGCGTGTATTTTTGGCTTTATATATGGAACACGATTAACACTGGAGCAGAATAGGGTTGTTTGGGGTTTATTACCATACTTAAGGCTATTTCACTCATATGACGGCGTGCCAGCACAGATAAAGGCAACACACACAAAAAATAAAAATAAACAAAACAGGACAACTATCTGAAACGGCCCTCTCTTTCAGGACAGTTGTTTGAAGAGAACCAATGCTGGAGGAAGATTAACTTTGCAACATCATGAAAGCACTTCACATCTCTGTTATGCCCATGTCAATTATTGTTGTAATACACCGCTGTGGTATAAGTGAAATACCCTTAAGTAGGGCGTAAAACACCAATCAAACAATCAATCAATCGCCATCTGCAACGCCATAGCCCCGACATGTAATTGATGAAAACGGCTTTATTTATCCTCAATCCGGTGGATTTTGCCTTCCTTAAAACTAAAAAGCTATGCATTATTTTCTTTAATCGGAAGGGAAGAATTCAACTAGGATAGTCCAATACAGTTTAGCGATAACTTCGTGTGTACGGAGGTTGCGTCTTAACTCACTGCTCAGCTCTATCCAATGCACCCAACATAACACCGGTTGAAGGCCGCTTTCGAACCGATGCATAAAAGTTGAGTTTTGCGATGACTTTTGTTCCGAATATCAACCAATTGTCTGCAACTATGGCTACCACGTTGTCTGTGTTGGGTGCCACCTAATTTCATTTCAAATACGATATTACCATCATAATACAGCAATTGTAAGGCGGATATGATTCAACTTTGCTAATGTCAACCCGTGTGTGCCTTCATATATTTTTCGTGTTAATTAAGATACCATTGTTGGAAATAAAGGCGAAAAGGGTTGTGTTTGTACATTGCTATTGGTCATTGTTTCTCATCTTAAGCAAGCTCTAAGACACGGCTACGAATAAATCTTCTTGAACATTACTTATTCCAGAAGCCTTGGTTTAAGCACTCTTCCCGAGGCAAGAGTTGATACGTTCACGCGGTTCGGTGCCATAGAGGAATAGAGTTTAAGCCTGGACTCACCATGTCTGGAGAAATTGGTTTTAATATTGCTTGTTGTGACAGTGTGGACCAATGTCATTTACAGGTTGTGTCGAATCCAGATTGTATCTGGGCACACAGATACACAAACAATACAAAGCATGTACTTACATAAGTAATTAAGAAAGATATTTATCGGAAGACAACTATTGGAATCTCGTGTAATAACGTCCGGCAAGTTATGGCTTCATTTTGACTGTCGGGGTTACAGGGTGAGGATAAGGTTCCTTATTCACTCAAGACAAACATATCCCGCATTTGACGTGACGAAACGTGTTTTGAAGGGATGCATATCTAC
Source organism: Mopalia vespertina (assembly GCA_030265115.1). NCBI lineage: Eukaryota > Metazoa > Mollusca > Polyplacophora > Chitonida > Mopaliidae > Mopalia > Mopalia vespertina. Next base: position 13,895 of record JAQQZZ010071727.1, on the reverse strand, counting down.
CAAAGAGCACTGTAATTTTAAATAACCAGAGACTGCGTTGTTTAATTGTAGCTCAGCGTCCAGCGTGAAACACACTGCCCCTCTGTTGATTTCGGATTAAAATCTATACAAGGTATATAAAACATGTATAAAACAAACCAATCGCCAGTATTTGAATCATACAATTTGTTGAGATTCAGTTAGGCGATTCTCGGAAATACTTCCGAAAAAAAGGTTAACATGAAAACAGATAACTGACAAGCTATTATAGAGAACAGGGCGACGATCAGAACTTTTTGTTTATTTTTAAAGGCTTTGTGCATGCCATAATGAATTGCTCTGAACACAGAAGCACAATTAGAATCCAGGCTTAGTGGCGAATTGTTTGTCGATTCAATAACGACTTACGACACATTTGAAAACACAGGCATAAAAGCGTACGTTTTTTTAGATTTTTTTCTGGGTCTATCTCTTCGTGAGGAGTTGCAATGTATTCAGTGAAATGATAAGTTCCCTATAATGTTTTGTGCACAAAGAAATCATTCACACTTCTTTGGTGTTTGAGCCAGTAGCGTTGTTTAACTAGCAAAGGTTTACAATTATGGTTGAAAAGAGTAAGTTTTCTTAATAAATTTCTACCGCTAGACGAAACACGGCTTTACACAAAACTATAGAGATTTATCATGCTGGGATTAGGAGACATGTCATGTACCATACTGTATTATACAGTGCATACGATACTGGTCAGTGTGTTTCGAGGTACAAAAAAGCGAGAAAATCGCTTCAGGCTTGGCGCTGATTCGTTTATCCTGCCAATAACTACACCGCTGCTGAAAGAAAGACACTCAGAGAAAATTTCGGTTGACGAAGACACGGAGCTCTATCACACATTAAGCATCGTTATTCGGATCGATTCCACTAGCCATTGGGTCCTCTCAAAGACCAATATCGACGATAAGCCAGAGCGTCTTCCCTGGTAGAATCTACTGAGTGCCTGGCAAACCTCAGCCGACTAGCTGGGCGACAGTCGAGGAGTTGCCTCTCAGAAATCTAGAGTGAGTCTCCAAAATCGTAACGAGAAAATTACAAGTCTGGAGACTGTATTCGTTTGAATGACGCTACTTCTTAAAAGTTCCACGTTTTACATTGGGAGTACATCTTACTGTGTAACCTGGCACGGTTCTCTAGGCACACTGTAACAGGCGATATATGAAAGGATTTTAAGATAAATTACTCGGCCAAAAGACTAAGAAATGTGAATGTATAGTCCCCGAAGGAGTTAATATTGAATTCGTTAACACGTATAATTGGATATTATATAAGTGATGCTGTTTTACGGATTTCGATGTTTCTCTTGTTAAATAAGGTAAGTTTGTTACAAAAGTTTTTTCAGTCGAGGTTAGTTCTGTTTTTTGCGTTATGCTTTGGCTTAACGTGTTGACATTCAACTAGGTGCCGCATGCAGTAACAATGGGCTGAGCCTGGAGCAGAGTTCAATACGAGCTGTATATATCAGTTTAAAAAGAAATGTCTAAAGGCCGACAAGAAATTGTACTGAATGCCAATAGTTTCATACTAACATATCTTTCAGATTATCAGTTTTTTTTTGGGTAAATTGTACTAAGTGTATCTTTGGTATGTATTATATATGTAACAAATTCGTCATAACAAACTGGTGCGATTTCGCTGTTTGGTGCGTGTAGTACAAAAGGTTTCAAGACAATTTAGGCCTTGTACAGCATGAGTGAAAAATGGACTTCTAAAAATAAAGACAAATCCCGCTGCTCGTTCAGCCAAGACAGGAACTAGATTGTCACCTAAATGGCAATCGCACATTGCAACAATGCTAGTCCAAGATTAAAATGTCCACGGTTGGCCCAGTGGCCATTCAATGTATTGTGTGTAAAATCTGGGCTTAGGCACTAAATCTGTCAAACCAGATAGGTTATTCCTCGCTCTGATATATTTGAGTGGAAGTCAAAGATCATGCCTTTTCGAACTAGTTCGCATTTCATTGCATTTATGATAGACTATAACGATTCGTTCATTCCGTATCTGGGTCAAATGTTGTTTAACTATTTATGTGCAGAAATTTACTGCTCTCATAAGTAAGTACCAACAAACACTAATCCTCGTTTCTCTCCTAACAAAATAATCGGTACATTTTGTTGCTGAAAATGTATCTAAATCTTGTAAGTGTTTTTTTGCGAACTTTTTAGCTGATCATTTGCAGCCGCTCAATTATATCGAGTCTGAAAATGGTACATTTATTTATTAGGTGTATTTATAGTTATTTGAGATACTGGTTACTTATCTCTTTTCACATGTAATGCGCAAATACTGTTACGTTGTCTAAATCTGTTTTTTTTTTTACGAAGTGAAGTAACCGCCGTGGATTATAATTCAATTCATATTCAGCATATATGTTTGACACAGAGAGAATTTTAAGGTAGACCTAATTATTCCATGTCTAAATTAGACACAAAATTTAAAATACTTGCCACTGGTTTCGGAATTGTTTATTGTACTGGATGGTTTCATGCGCTATGAATCCAAGTCATTATGTTGCATTAAAATGGGGGCCTATTTGGCGGAGACTGCAACACCGCATTATTCATGACCAAATACATTTAAAAGATGATAATTAGGGTATGCTAAAAATAGATTATTTTAATATGAACTTTAAAGCTTTCTTGAATGCTTTTAAGTCCGCGACTTCTTCGTATTTAAGTTGGAGTATGATGCGATGCGCTCCACCATCTGAGTAAATCACTATGTCCACAGTACATATATGGCATGGTTTTGAACTTGATGAATTGTGCGCTTTAATGGCCAATGTTTCGCAGGCCAGTTTGTTGGACTAACATGCGATCTATTTTGACCACAAATGATGAAAGAGGTCCAAAGTGGGAGTGAACGCAAGTTAAAAGCACGGATTCGTGTAGACAGTAAATGTAAGCCTCGCACTTTAGACTCCACCAACTTTAGCTTTACCGGAAATCCTGCTGTGACGTTAAGTGACTGTAAGGAAGCCCTACGGATAGTGCCCGATTATTTTAAATAGAAAGCCGTACCATTTGCGAAGGTACATTGGTCATTGTATACCGTCAACATGTATATCACGCAACTGTTGTCGAGTAGGTTCATTAAGTGACAAATCCCGGAATAATATTACATGGCACAGGTCATTTGTTCATCGGACTGGCCTTGATTCAATACCAAATCATACATTAGTAACCACAGTGGATCATATAACGATTTAATTATTTTATGTCTTACGATGCATTGTGCTTTGGCGAAGTCCTATTAGATGCAGTCCGAGCTGTATTCCCTTCTCGTTTTAAATTCATCCCATTCTATCCACATCGTTGTGAAACTTATTTAATCTGTCTTATTCGGAGAATACTTTGTCATAAAATGTATGGCAGATTAAGTTATTGTAAAAAGCGATTATTGTCGCATTGGATTGCTAAATGCAGCTAATCCATAGCGGCAACGCCTCAAAATAATGACAGACATATGTATAGGTTTATTCAATGCATGTAGTGGATTATGCAAATACTACATTTTCTTTTTTTGTTTTCAATTAAACGATGTACTACAAATACATATTTCTCCCTAATGACACTTATTTTGTTTACTCAACACTGTGTCGCTTCCTGTAAACACACACTCCAAGTTACAGCCGTTAAATAGCAATCTCATTTGGCGTGAAATGTCGTTAGTACATTTGCTATGGTTCGTAGAACACGTAAACGGAACACCGATGAGTGAAATGATAACTGTTGTTATAAACATTATATTGTTTACTTTTTTCAACTCACTTCCCTATAAACCATTGTTAGAACTGATTGTAGAGTGCAATGATTTGGAAGTATAACAGAGATTCGCAAATAGATAGTAGGAAAACAAATCAGGTTAGGAGATTGATGGAACCATTATTCTCCAGTTAACGGTAGTCCCCAACTAACCATTTGCTTCATTGAAATGGCTCCAATGGAATGTCTCTTGACTTTAAAAGCAATGGAAGGCCAACTCAGCATGACATTTGTCGAACGCACAACGCACTCAACGCAGAGGACCATAGCTAGTACGGTGAACGGAATTGCTTCTCTGTCCTCGGGCTCTCCTTGTTTGGTTTGGCTGGTCGATGACCATTTAAAGATGCCTTAATGTTGGGCTTCTGTGCTTAACTCAGCGATAATTCTTCATTTAATCCGGGTTGTCGAGCAGCAATTGTCCACAGCACAATACTAAACCAATTGTTTGCCTGGCGAAATAATAGTTGATAAAGGGCTGCGAGTCTCCTGAGTAGCCTATACGTGGAATTGGCTGATCCACAGCTCTTCCATGATAGCTTCTCGGTGAATAGAACACTGTACACATCCCAGAAGGCTCTGTTGTCATAGACCATTGTAGGAACTAAGGCTGCCTTTAAACAACACAGGATAATGAGCTATTTGCAAACAATAATTGGAAGTGTTTGCTTGGTCTCCGTATCTGGCTTTTTGTTTATTGGCTATCGCTTTTGTCTTTATAGTTAAGTGTATTGTTGAGTTATATACGCTTTACCTGTTTCTACAATCTGTTCAAAATACAAACAAATTATGATCTGACTGATTAATAACATATACTAAGCGTTGCCAATTACAGGAACAGTTAATTAACGCGAAACACGTGCATATTAACTTGATATCAGGTCTTTTAAAAACACATTATTGAGTACTGAAACATACGTGTGGAAACAAAGTCAAGTGGATTATTTAAGTATGTTTAAGGTTAGGATTTACAGCCATACGCAAGGTTATTTCACTCATAATTATGACGGCGTGCCAGCTCAATGGATGAAGAAAACCACCCACAACACCACTGACAACAAACAAATACAGAAGAAGTGAATCAGAGTAACAGTAGAAGACATCACACACACACTCACGACTGTATTTTGCCCCTTAGCCCCGAGAGCAAAAGGGCAAGAGGAAGCTCCCACTCAGCCAACCGCTTTTTAATTATTAACATGTTAGAATTTGGGCGTACTAGTATGTCTTAAATGTAGCTGTCCATCTGAACATATGAATAGGAATATGAATTTTCCGGGTATTGTCGTTGGTAATTTATATCTCAGTTTACGTGATATTATAGATCACACCTTATAAGATCACACTCATTACTCTGGGATTAGCGGCAAGACTAAAATACCTTATGAAAATGAGAATGTCCACGTCACCTTATAAACCAACAGTTGAAAACATAGCAGTAATTCAACCATGTTCATATAAATACCAATGCACAAATAATTAGTTTATATTTATTTCAATCCATTTCATAGCAGTCAAGTACCCTTGATAACGTCGCTAACACAACGCACATATCAAAGTTGCTTGATGCCGCATTTTAAACTCTCTGTGATGGGTTTCTTCTCATGTTTTCCATCAGTTGTCGTCAATATACAATTATTACTACAAGTTAAACACCTGACAGTTTGACGTAAGCATAAACCACGCATTAGTGGTCTGTACAATTTGCTTTCCAAACAAAGCTCATAGGTAAGCAGCTGGACAAATATACGTACGAATGACAATAACACTGTAGTTACGGTGCTGTGGGATATAATTGTGTGGGCACTTCTAGACATAAACTGACATTGGACTGATATTGAGGTAGTGTTCACCATACATCATGGGTGAGGTAAAGACGCCTATGAACGATTTAATTTATCCGTGTTTTGAATATGTTGGACCTTTTTTTAATGTAGTACAGAGAGTCGTTTTGAACAGACTGAAGTTGCTAGCTGGTGACAGCCAATCGATGACGTCCAATGAATAAGGGGTAATTTCCTATTTAGTCCACTCGACTGGGTCTATGTATAATGGTAGCTATTAACGATTTTGAACATGAACGACTCTTCTATATTCATCATGGGTATAGATAAATCGACTTCAAAGGAAGGGTATGTTATACAGTCGACTTCAATCCTTTACATGGTGTACTGATGTTGGCCGTAAAATAAGCTGAATGCTGAAAAACGCCTGTACGGGGGAAAATAGTGTTTACTAGAGCAACACTGCCAGTCCATATATGTTACATTATGTAAACTATAATTTAGAAACAAGAACACGACACGCGACTTAATTGTAAAAAAAAAATGATTTTAGACTGTGGTTTGGCGCAATCGTTGTTGCATCATGCAGGCACCATGCTGCCCATTTTGGTCAGTTTACCTGTGCCAGTGGTCATCTATATTAAAAGTGTGTTTACCGTTTCGATGAAGGGGAAGGGCATCTGCAGCTACATAACAAAATAAGTATGAAAATTGTACCACAACACAACATACTCGGAATACTGGACCGTTTCAAAGGAAACTACATGGTTAAACGAATACACATTTCGACTGCTAAATTAAGGGTAAAGAATAAACCAGCTTCTGGTGAGCACATATGTTTATTTTCAGAGCTTTATGTTAAAGCTCTCAGTTGCTGTTTGTGACATGTTTTGTCCTATTTTATTATATTCAGGGAAGTGACACTATATCGAAGATATCGTTTTGGTTCTCCTAAACGAACCATCTACAGGACAAACTTGTTTGGATATTCATCTAAGGCGAACATATAACTAGTATTCAGTACTAAACCAGTGGTATCCAATGATCAATTTGTTGTCTGGTATAATTTTGTTAAGGTTTTAGCTAACGGTCCCTGTTTATTTGTTGTCTGGTATAATTTTGTTCAGGTTTTAGCTAACGGTCCCTGTTTATTTGTTGTCTGGTATAATTGTGTTCAAGTTTTAGCAAACAGTCCCTGTTTATTTGTTGTCTGGTATAATTCTGTTCAGGTTTTAGCTAACGGTACCGGTTTATTTGTTGTCTGGTATAATTTTGTTCAGGTTTTAGCTAATGGTCCCGGTTTATTTGTTGTCTGGTATAATTTTGTTCAGGTGTTAGCTAACGGTCCCTGTTTATTTGTTGTCTAGTATATTTTGTTCAGGTTTTAGCTAACGGTCCCGGTTTTTTTGTTGATTGGTACGATTTTGTTAGGTTTTAGCTAACGGTCCCTGTTTATTTGTTGTCTGGTATAATTGTGTTCAGGTTTTAGCTAACAGTCCCGGTTATTTGTTGATTGGTACGATTTTGTTCAGGTTTTAGCTAACGTCCCGGTTTATTTGTTGTCTGGTATAATTTGTGTCCAGGTTTTAGCTAACGGTCCCGGTTTATTTGGCATTGTTGGTTCCAGTTGGTTTGTTTCTTGCTTCATGACTGCATGGCAATCTGAGAAGAGAGTTTAGCACCACCGTTAAATGTCAGTCGGCAACGGTTGTAATAATCTGTCAATACAACACCTGCTGGCTATAATTTAAACCGTCTCAACAAACAGTGGTATTTCGTTCACAAAGTCCCTGTTCGGGCGACAAGTCGACAGATGTTTGTAGATTAACATTTGCTACATTTCTTCCTGTTTATGACATTTCATACCCTATCTTCGTAAGATAGTTTATCAAAGCGGAAAGATATGTCAATTAATACTCGCCCACTGACAATACTTTGCCAGAAATATTTCCAGATGAAAGGCATAACTGATTCTCTTGTCGATCCGACTTGCATGCTGCCCCTTTGGTTTGGTTGATCAATTGGTTTGCAAATCCTTCAAGCGATAAGATATCCGCTCGTGCGATTCTTTGTTATGATTGTTATACTTTCACAAAATCAATTCCGTCTTCTTTGTAGATAGTTAATGCTTGAATTTACAGATGGTAGAATGCGATGAATAAGATGCTCTAGTACTTACGAACATCTCTTACCAAGCGATTGTTTCCCAAACATCCGTCAAATATTTCTTGACGATAGCATACCGGAAGGGGCATACCGGAGGCGGTAGTCCGCATCGTCCTGCAAACTGAACAGGGGAAGCGGTAACTGGTGCACAGTGCCGCATCGATTAACACACTTGTCAGTCACTAGAAAAATCGTGTGATTGACAGGTGCTCTACAGCAAGAATAAAACTTCAATGTAGGTTATTTGATATCATTGTCGCTGTATCATCTTATTTATTATACGCATACCCAGCAAACAAACGATTAACTCGAATAACACAAACATGTAACGAAAACAAACATTAGCTATACATTGAAAACAGCGTTGGTATGTAAATTAGCAGGTGCACTCCTCGCTACGATATCGTTCCCTATTTATGCTGCAAAAGTAATTTATATAATATGTGCTGTTTTTTGTAGTATGAATGTAACTGCTTATGTACCACAACATTCTATTTGACACAACAAGCGGCTGTCAATGGTTCCCCTTTAAGCAATGGGCTGGCACGCTGCCATATAAGTGAAATGATTAACAAACAATCTTCAATCGAACTATTTGGAGCACCAAGCAACAACTGATAATGCTACAAGAAGCGCTTTTTATGATCGTTTGGTACAAGTGTACTTTGTCGGGTTCAAGTTGATTGCAAAATGTTCCGTTTGATTCCTTGGTTCTGAGATCGCTGATGAACGAATATTGGAATACGGTAGTTTCACTTCGGCCTGGCAAACACTAACGATTGTTTCGCCAAGCGATTGTTTCATATGAAGATATAGACTGGTCTCAATACGGTATATTACTTTGTGCACGATAATCTAACCGTTAACCTCTTCTCGCCGGAAGCCTCATCGATTATCACTTGTCAGCAGCCCGCGCAACTTTGTTCTTGACTGGCCTTGATCAGTAGTACAATCAAACCACGGCTGTTGATCTGAACGGTGTGGTGTTTAAAGTCGTACTCAATTATGCTTCATCTAATGACTTTGCTGTGACCGTATCAGCGGATTTGTTTGTTTGTTTGATTGGGGTTTAACGTCGTACTCAAGGGTGTTTCACTTATAAGACGAGTGCCAGCCCAATGTGTGACGGAAACCACCCTCGACACCACTGGCAACAAACAAAGACAACATGGGACAAGAACAGAACGCAATACAGACACCACAAACAGATCGGCTTCCTGTTCCCCATTAGCCCTGAGAGCACCAGGACAACTTGAAGCTCCCTCCAACCACCCGCCGTATCAGCGGAAAACAGGAATGAAACTATTAAATTCAATCCCTCCGGTTATGCAGCTAATGTCTATTTATACACCTAGGTCCAAAAGCGGCCTTAAACACGTATTTAAACATCGCAACCATAAATAAGTATATCATACCGAGTTATGGAGCTACGCACTGAATTCTGAAAAAGTCCCACTATATAATTTTTTATCGTTACATCATTCACCGCGATCTTATACACAGCACCAGTAAGCTCGGTAATAAACGTATGTGAAAAAGGGTGGACAATATACTTTGAATTTGCCTGATTCAAAGATGAATTGACTGACGTTGCATTGTGTTGTTATTATATCTGGTTCTTTCACTCAGCGTTAGGCATAACCTATGATACTGCCTGGATTGTCTTTTTTGTAACTTGGGATCAATACAAATGTCTGTCTATCAAAGAAATAGATACACCGCTAAATTAAGCCTTGTTCATATGTGAACCCAGATTGGTTAACTATTGACGTTTTGGTATCAAGACATTATCAGCAAATCACGGGGCGCTTTCTCCACTGACCTGGGATTGATTGCCGATGGCGGCGAATCGACATGCAGTGAATACGGTAATTTCCTATTTAATTCACTCGACTGGGTTCATTTATAACGGCGGCTATTAACGATTTTGGGCAGGAACTTTTTTGTTTCATATTTAATGCAAGGTTAACGATAAAGCCGCTTCAAAGGGGAAACCGACTGGACAATGTTCAAGCGATTTGACTTCATCTGACATATACTTAACACCACGAAGGGTAATATGATAATATATCCATATGTATATAACTGTCTTAATTTAGCGGGTGATTTCAGGGGGATTCCTCTTGCCCTGCTGCTTTCTGAGCTAAATAGGAACAGGAAGTTGATATGTTTGTGATTCTTCGCATTGTCCTGTGAGTGCCCTGTAGTTGTCCTGTGATGTTTTTGTTTTTTGTCAGTGATGTTCACACACTAGGCTGGCTGGCCGTCGTGTGAGTGAAATAACCTTAATTACGTCGTTAAACCCCAATCGAACAAACAAACAAGCATAGAGATTTAAATTATCTACGTAAGCCAGTCTTATTTCCCATGTTAGGATAAACAAACAATCCCCCCCCCAAAAAAAAACCAAAACAAAACAAAACAAAAAAAAAAACCCACACACAACCAAACTAAAAGAACAAAAAAAGAAAGAAAGACAAAAACACTGAACAGAAATAGGTATGTTTACAGTACCTAACCTGTTGTACAGTAAGCAACGTATAAAGGTAAAGGTTTTTAGCCATGGGCACCTATAACTTGTCAATCTCCGCAAATTGGAACACCGGGAAACCAAAGTAGTTATTTTAAAATAAATTTACATTTCCACAGCTGAACAAGTCTATTGCTAATCAGCAGAACTTGGTCTCCGAATTAAGGTTTACATTCAAAAGTCACCGTCTACAGCAGTTATAATTGGTCGATGTTATAACTGTTTACGGCTGCTCATACTGTCGTTATGGAACAGAAGTCAACCCGTTATATTTCCCATTGCATTGTCTTCCTTTCAATAACTCGAAAATCCAACAGCTGCTGCGAGCATACAATTACCATTTGTGAAAACTCTTTCAAGCAGTATCCGATTGAAACGACCTATGGTTGATACCATGTCCTATTTCCGTTCATAGCTGTGATGTGCAGAGTTGAGAATTGGTTTAGAACAAAACAACCACGAGCAATATTCGTCATGTTGCCATCACTTTTAAATCACTTTTCATTTTAAATCAAATATATGTCTATGATATATTTACACAAATGCAATTTTATAGTCCCGATCCGTCGCGAGAAAAACAAAATAAAAATGTGTTAAATTAACAGAAACTTTAACTGTATATTCCACACAAAGGTAATTTTCTTAACCATGACTCCATATAGCTTTAAACACAATTTCACAGTGACTGATTGGTGATTATAATGGTACTCCAGTAAATTTCAATGATAAAACTGTGTGGTCAGGAATTAGAGAAAAACCGAGAAGAAACAATCTGAAGATCTCCGCTTTCAACGGAAACCTCATATATACGTTGGATGGAAGAAGTGTATTGCGTGTTGACCAGAGAATTGGGTTTATCAAGGTTTTGCACAGTTAACCGACCAGGGCGACGCCCAGCAATGGCAATGAGAGTTGAAAGTTTTACGACACTGAGACAGACGAGTCAATATATTCCCACGTTTAATTTATTTCTAGTGCTTGGCGTCGTTTTCATTTTACGTACGTAACAAACAGTTAGTGTGTTCGACTAAATTCTGGAGCATTTTGTTTACAGACAGCGCATGCGCCTCATTGAAGTGGGCGACAAGTGGTCATTGATGAGGCATCCTGTAAGGAGAGACTGACCCACAACTAGTCATCGCACATCCGTGTCCTTTCGTGGACTTCTATATTGCCTCCGGGATAGCTCTTCCGGAACAGTATCTTCAAGAGGGAACTATTGTTATTGAAATCAATCTTTTGACAAGAGATGCTCGTTAGTCGTTCTCTTGTTCAGCTGCCCGTGAGACTGCGAATTGAAAGTTGCCCTCACTCCCTTTCCTTTTTGATGGGTTTCTCAAAATTGTTCGGCGACATTTATATTCGCTAATGACGTTCATTATGTTTGAAATATATGTACATCAACTGATAAATATGCTGCAAAGATACAGATTGTTGTATGCGTGTGTTATATGAAATAGTCCTGTTTTGTGTGTCTAAAAGCCATGTGTTGTTTGTTTATGGGGAATTCTATAACCCATCAAATGACGTTCCCGTGGTAACGCATAAAAAGGGAGAGGCAGACAACTGACACCTGGGTCAGGATTCAGGAGCATCTGGTGTTTGTTCGAGGTGTCAAATGTTTCACGAATTGCTCCGATCAAGTTGTCCTACAAATATGACCTACCTCAAATGACACTAAACTAGGAATTGATATTTGTTAAAAATTTAAAAGTTAAAAATGTTTTATTCAGCTCAACTGCTCTCTGTGACACGAAAGATCAACGATGCATTTGTGCACAATGTTCTCCTCTGCGTGCTTCAGTTGAATAACTAACAGGCTATTATATCGTATTGCAGAACAATGCTAGAACGAATAAAAAGCTTGAAGCGTACTCTTTTAATCAATTCGCAGCTGATTCAATGGCGGCTTCTTCTTCTAAAATAAAATAGCTTAGATTGGCGCACAGTTGTCTAACTGTTTCATTGACGTTTGGAGGTCTCGTAAAAAACATAAATATAATACAATCAGGGTCTCTCCACTTACACCATTTAATGTATTTTGTTATACGGAGGGTTGAATGGGGACACGGAAAGCCTTTGTTCTGAAGTCTGAGGATTAACATTGAAGGTTAAAATAACATAAAATGTCACATAACAATGTCACCCTCCTCGTGATTTGAGACATCATAGGAAGCATATTTTGTTTTTGTCTTAATTACTGTTTTATAATGTATACCGACGGTTAGCCACCTGCGCAACTGACACGACCATAGAAAACAAAATAGATAACTTATTTTTGTATTAGAGATCACATAAGGCTGGATATACATAGCATAACATAGCTGGGTTACATTGAACAAAATCACTTCCAATGCCGAAAATTATACATAACTAAAAGTTGCAGTACGTATATATCTCTGAACTTATTTACTTGATATACATTTATATATTAACCCTGACGTTCTGTTGTATTTGCTGGACATGCAAATGCGGCTATTATCTGTCTTCCACAGTAAAGACTATTGAGCGTTATCTCTTTCAGAGAGTATATCCTTAAAAGGGAAAAATGAGTCTGAGTGGACGATGTCATATCACTTCTGTATCTATAGCATTGACTAGTTTTCAATACATCTTCAAAATAATGGCCACCAAAACAGTAAATCTCTTAATTGATTGACCCACAATTGTTCTTTAATAATTTCGGTAAATACTAATTTAATAATAATCAATGTTCGTCATTATATGACATGAACAGTTTACCAAACATGAGTTGTCAAGTCGGTTATGAAATCAGCTCTAAGGCGAGTATGAAAGCTTTCCATACATTCCGAACACCCGTTGACATAACTGTTGATTACCAGGTATCTATTTGTAATGTTCCCTTTTAATACGCAGCTTTCATGTAAAATTTCAAATTAGGTTTTTCAAACTTATTTTCAAGCTGTCCTCGATCGAAATCTTGGGTAGCAGTGTTGTGATAGATAATATATCACTGTGTCTTACTGACATTTAAACGACTGCGAAGACTTTACAAGACATGTAAATAAAAAACAAAAAATCCCATTGTATTTTTAAAGTATCTCTAGGGATCATTAATACTTGATTGACGAAAAACAAATCTAAGCACATGCGTACATATAAGAACATTAAACGGACACCAGTTTGAAATATTTTCCACACTTCACCAAATGATTAAACAAGAATAGCTATGCCTTATATATAAATATAGTTTATCTAAGTATCATTTTATTCTCTTGACATATTCATGTCAACTGATCGTTTATCACGATACATGATACGGACTATCTTTCTGCTTTAGCAGATTATCACACCAACCGGAATATAAATTGACACACTACTAAAATATCATGCGTCTGGCAGCTGTTGACGGACATGATCAATGGAAGAATCATAGTCATATACGACACCGATAGGTTTGGAATAACGAATAATTGTTCGCAGGTGCACAGTGGTATTATGGAAGACATGCAAAATAGAACAATACTTTAAATGATGATTATAGTGCAACTATAATTGGGTTTAGGCAGACACGGGTTATCTCCCCTGCAGTTTATTTAATTTTCCTGACCTCTGTGACGCAGTGTGGTGAGCCGCAAGGGGATGCTCGCGTGGTCG
>JAQQZZ010071716.1:3705-21545 GCA_030265115.1 Mopalia vespertina | reverse complement strand
AATAAATTCACCACTCCTCACTTCTAGCAGTTAGGACGCTCTAATTTTGGGACAGTCCACAGAAATAACATGTAAGATCCCCTGTGGTACATGTATAGCCTTTGTGTCTGTCCCAACTGCTAAAAGTTGTGTCATGCCTTTATTAATTTGAACACAATTCGAAAATCCAAAATCTTGCACGACCTTGTTAGCTACATTTTCTATTAATGATGTACTAACATGGCCTCTACTGTTCAGCTGAACCAGTTCATAAAACAAAGCAGGAAATAAGAGTTTGACTTAAATTGCGAACATGTTATTTTAAAGTATACCTTCAATTGGGGACCTGCTGAAAGTATAGCACTTGAGATATTGAAACAGCAAGTATAAGGAAATGGTAATATGTATTATAAGAAACTAACATTGCCTGGTTCGAAATAAGTAAAGATATTTTGATAGGTTATTATAAAACTAACACAGAAAAGTAACTCAATTTTACTCGGTTATTGTCTGATTTTGATTGGTAATTACTGCGGGTGATTTGAGGGAGCTTCCTGTTCTTTCTTAGCTAAAAGGGAACAGGAAGCTGATATGTTTGTGTTGTTTTTATGTTGTCCTGTATTTGTTATTTGTGAGTGAAATAACCCAATCAAACAAAACAAACCTTTCACTGTCCTTTATTTCCACCCCTATATTGCACAGAGATGAAGCTCTAATGATTTGTGAAATAAACTACCCTAAATCACCTCAAATTTCGTCCATGACAAATCCTAACTTTTTGGCTTGTTATGACAATATTATAAACAAATTTATGTTTTCTGACAAATGTTGATGCTTTCTAACTGAAAAATTCATCTTCTGCCTCTCAGACACAATTTCGAAGTCTTTTAAATAGCTTCCAAAATATTTATTTTATGGACGAATTTGAAGTGATTTATGGTAGAGTACAAGCAAATAACTAGATAAACAAAGTTAGTTAAAAATGAAATGAAAAGGTGAGTGTTGGTCTAGATGTAGGTTAGCATTGTCAGTACCAAATGGACTCTGTATTTAACCTCAGCTCAAAGTGTAGAGATTACTAACACCAGTACATATCCTTGTACTCTCATGTTTACAGAGCATTCATCTATATGTGTTGTAAATAAAGATCAGTCGGTCTCTGTCAGAACATGAGCTTCGTGTAAACACGCACGATTCTGCTTCAAGGATTATATACTTATGGAGAATCAAGATCACTTATCAAAGTATATTGATTTGATACTGTTACATTATATTTAATATTATAAGTACAACATGTGACTCTGAAGGTTAAGCTAATAGTAGTATTTATACAGACAATATGCTCCAATTTTTTAGCGTCCTTCATCATTTTAGAGAAATACCCTCGAGTACACTGTTAAACCCTAATCAAACAAACAATTTGTTTAGCAGTGATTCTGTTGTGGCATGTAGCACTGCAAATTTGCAAACTTTGTCGACTTGGCACTGAAGGATCATTAATTTTCCCACTGTGCAAAAACACTTTACATTTTATGGTTGTGGGAGTATGGCTAATTACTCTGAGAATATACACCCCCATCGTATAATCCTCGAGAATGGCATAAAACTCAGGAACCCATGATAACTGGGAGAAAATATAAAAATTAATGAAATGTTGTAACAAATCATTCACTCACATTAATTGACCCATTGCTGGATTCGTGGAAGGAGAATCAGATTTGATGTAACAAATTTTGCATATTGTATCATTTATATTTTAAATCAGTATCACTGTATGTCTATACTTGAAACATACATGTACTGCCCTCCGACAGAGGGACTATTCAAGTTTGTTTGTTTGATTGGTGTTTAACGTCATACTCACTATTCACGTAGGTAAATTAATTGATTTGGTGTTATAGTAATTACATTCTGAGAAAGAAACCTCCAAAAAAGCACTGTACATGTAAATTTTTCTGTTGATATTCAATTTGCAATACATTTCAACAACTGATTTTCCTTTTTGCAATCCTGAGTATCCAAACTTTCCAAAACTGTATACATTTTGTTCTCAAAGACCTTAACACAGTATTTGCCCAATAGATTTGTAAAACACAAAGGCTAAATTTTATGCGTTACCTTTTCAGAGACTTCTGGGATACCACTTTTCATCACCACATACTTATTGTACATCCTTGCCAATATAGTGTTACCTCCCTCACAAAGATACTAAAAAAAAAAAAAAAACTGTTAAATCTATTAAGGTAAAATTCACAATAAAATCCAGATATTTCACAATGATTTTTTAAAGTAAATGTCAGAAATCAAAACAGGGAATAAACATATAGATTTGCTTAAACACAATTTCTTGAGGGTTATTAAATAGAATGCCTTTAGCTCATCATTTTTGTTTGATTGGGGTTAATATAGCATGGAAGGTTACTTCAATCATACTTGTTTGTTTGTTTGTCTGGGGTTTAATGTGTACTTAAGGATATTTCATTTATGACAGCGTGCCGGCCCAATGGGTGGAGAAAACCTATTGGCAACAAACAAAGACACACAGCACATAATACATGCTTCTGAACGCAGGCACAGAAAGCTTTTGTCAACCACCAACTCACTAATGAAATTTGGCGAATTGTTGAAAACTGAGAGAAAACCTTGAGAAACCTGCCCTGTGATCGTGTAATCCTCATCATATGACTCAGGGACTTGAACCTGTGAGCCGTACATGAAGGTCAAGGTGCTAACCACTAAACCACAGCCTGAAGAAAACATGTACATGTTACTTTATCGGAAAATACTCACGTCTTTAATTTGTGTACAAGTCCGATCATCTTCAGCTGCAATGAGTGTTCTCCCCTGATTTGATGTCAAACCTAGTTTCTTATTCTCGGTTTCGATCTCTGCCAAAATCTCTGACAATGCTTCCCATTTGGGACAAGACTCTAACTGAGGTACTGTAATGGCAACATATATGACTTGATATTTTTGAGATACATGTAACATACTGGTTTGTGTGGTGTTATACCATACTTCAGGTTCATATGACCAATGATTCCGACATATGACAAGACAGCATTCATCAAATGGGAACATATAGCGAATTAATAGTTATAGATTTGTTCGTTTGATTGATTGGGGTATAAGGTAGATGTCATGCTCAAGTCCAATGGGTGAAAGAAAAGCACCTCTGACACCACTGGCAACAAATAAGACAATTACAGGACATAATAAAAGACATGACAAACAGATCAACTTCATGTTGCTCATATAGCTCTGAGAGCACCAGGGCAATAGGAAGCTCCCTCCAACCCAGAGCACAACGGAGTAGACATTTCACAATGTATAATGCTCAAATATGGTGGAAAAGCGAGAGGAAACCTCACAAAAAAACACCACCCAATTTAATAATTTAGAGATGTCTTGGTTAGTGTTTGGTATGTCTTAATTAGAATATTACTTATATGGCCAATGACTCCCAGTCAGGACATGATTCTAACTGGTAACATTTAGCAACTTTATATAATACATTGGTTTGTTTTTGGTTTTATGCAATACTTAAGGTTATTTCACTTATGTGGCCAAAGATTCACACATACATGCTGAGAAAGAATCAGTTAGTGTAGGAATATAGATATTTTATATACAGAAAGACTGGCATTGCTTGGTGTTTATGCCATACTAAAGGTTATTTCACTTATACAGTGGATTTTGTTTGTTTAATTGGGGTTTAGCGTCATACTCCAGGGTATTTCACTTATATGACAATGAATATATACTGCACTTAGCCAGATGACCAAGTACCATTACAAATACAGGTTTGTGCGTTTGACATCATACTCAAGGGTATTTCACTTATATGGCCTTTATAATCTATTTCACATTGTTTGTTGCTTGAATACGATGGAAAACTGAGAGGAAACTTTGTAAAAACCACCCCTGTGATTACCGAGGCCACATAATGTGACTCACTCATATACTTGATGAGAGGGACACAAACTACATACACAGGTACATTCAACATAAAATGAACTTATAAAGTAGACTAAGCCATGACAGGAGTTGACAGAAAAAAAATTGAATGTTTTTACTTTGATATTTAATCTTTTTTTAATTAAACATTTTCACCTAAACAATGGTGAATATTGAATATTTTTGATCCGAACTGGATAGTTTATTTTCTCTAGGGGCAGCCAAGGGGCATGCAGATTGGACTTTTATCAACCTCTGAATGAGCCACAGCCTCGCCATTAAATGTGGTAGGATAAATAACACAATATGAGTATTTGATACCTTTATCTCCTTGTTGTTTTTCTGGTTTATCCCCAGTCTTGACTTTTTTCATGATGTTAGCCAAGCCATAGACCCTTTCTTTAGCATGCTGTAACAAATGAATGCTGTACAATGTATTCAATGCTGATCCGACACTTTATTGTTAGAACAAGAACCTTTGTATTGAGACAAATTCTAACAGTCAAACCAACGCTTTTCTGTTGTCATAATTCACTTCATATTCAATACAGTTACTTCACTCATATGATGGCAAGTCACACTTGCAATGGAATTAGCATAGCCATTAATTAGTTAATTTAAAAGCCGAACTGATGTCACTGTTTGAAAACACAGTAGTTATATCATCTAGTCGTGACTGTCTACCTATTGCATGCACTGGTGGGAGCTTTCACATAAAACCTAAAGTCAGGGTTCCGTCCCCAGGTGAAGAAACAACAACAAACAACCGCTTGTACATATCCACCTGGTAATAAAAACCGGATTTTTTAAAACTGCAAGTCAACTGAAAACATGTGTTACTCTGAGTGCTATTTTGATATGTATACAACAGATTAACATTGCGCTATACACTTGGATGACCAAGCTTGTGTATACGCCGTGTTGTTACAGATGCCTTCCAATGCATCCATAAGCAAACAGACACACTGGTGACCGACCATGTTTTTTAACAATGACGTCAGTCTCGCCTGTTAAATTAACTAATTAACGGCTATGCTTACTCGAATGCAAATGCAATACAGATGTTAATTTGTCGTTTGACAATAAAAGTAATAAGGTTAGGTCGAAAACAGTTGTTTTTACCTTTAAGCAGATATGTTTTAATTTATTCTTTATCTACAAATACCCCAGGCGTTTATGTTGATATTTGTTTTATCCTTGAACTGCTGTGTGATGAAACATTGCACGTCGCTATGTAGCTAATGTCCATCGCCTACAAAATTCATCAATCACAATCCCACGAGATTGCATGACGGATAATGCATTTATTCGCTTAAAGTAGTTTTTTCGTGTTTGGCATGGATTAAAGCCTTTACAGATTTTAAGGATTAGGTTGGTGAAAGGTAATCGGCGGCACGTATCATGGTATGGTATATTCAGTCCTTCCGCCCACTGCTTGATTTCCGGCCATTTGCAACCCGTTTGTTAGATTCGAATTTATCTTTGTAGGAATAGTCCATGTAGTAAAATGTTAGATGTGAAAGTTTTTGCCTTACGGTCGCCTACAGGGGTGCCAAAATATAAATTCAGGTTCCAGCCGCTTATAGTTAAGAACTACTTATCAGTTTATAATATAACCTAGTATTAATATTCCATATAGAAAGATGAGGCACGTGGTTGAGCTCGGTGCGTGCTACCTGGTAACTCCGATCGTTCCACCGTAAAGGTTTGCAGTCAAATATACATTTCGTTTGTTCAGACGTGAGATGGTTGGGGCTAATCGGAGAGTTTACCAGTATGGACAACCACTGAATACCTCCCGTATTCTCAACGACTGCCATTTCGTTTGTTCAGGCGTGAGATGGTTGCGGCTAATCGGAGAGTTTCAACAGTATGGACAACCCCTGAATACGTCCCGTATTCTCAACGACTGCCATTTCGTTTGTTCAGACGTGAGATGATTGCGGCTAATCTGAGAGTTCACCAGTATGGACAACCCCTGATCAGACATCTGACTTCCAAATAGTCCCAGGGGATTTTCTTCTATCGTCTACGGCTGTCATTAATCATTACAACAAGTCTTTTGGGAGACCTTTTTATCCAACTTGCCAACTCAACAGACCCATGCCTTGAGAGCAAACACATCGTGTAAGGTTGTTTATGTCGTGACACAGTGAACGTGACTTGAACTGGATATCGGCTGTCTGGTTACCAGACAAACCGCTTCCATACAACGAATGTGGGATCATTTCATAGAACTAATATATATCAGACATGTCTAGTGGAGTTGGTTTATAATCTGGAGATGTGACACCTCTGCATCCGGCAAATTGTGTTTGAATTTCTGTGGCGTAAATACCTAATTGTTTGGGTTGAGGAATATATATTTTGTAAATGTTTTTATGTAAGAGCTTTGACAGAACGAGTGCAGTCAAGCTTAAATACACGATTATTTCACCGTCATTGAGAATTTTCATAAAGAAAATCATACTGTCTTGTAACCTTATATCAATACGTTTTCAATCGTCTTTGGAAGACGCACCAGCTTCTCTACTCTTTACGACGTTTTGTGATAACCTTAACGTAAGCCGCTTCTAAGAACACATCGGATACACATGTTGTGGTGTCGATCACTCTAGGGATTAAACCGAGGCGGTTTAAGAAATGAGTCTAAACACAGATAATTTAGGTAGAGTCGAGAGATACTCTGTCTTGTGGATGACAGTTATGACAAGGCTATTGCTGACAGACATTTGTAACGAATGCAGATATACGATCCCTTGTCTGACACATCCTCCATCGTGTGAAATAAAGCCGAGCAAGCCAGACAACTTTGAACCCAATTTGACTGACCATTTGATAATTTATATCTTCTGGGTGCACATAGTTATTAAATTGCTGACAACGTTGAGATACCTGTCTAAGTTCACAGACAGGGACTAACATACACCATTGAACTAATTAGTTAATTGTACCTCGTATATCATATTAATGTCTTATCAGAATTGTTGTGGATAGAAGTACTATCTACAGTAGGGCTATCCTGGAAATGCGCGGTATCTCTGACCAAACCCAACTTGTCCTCCTCTCTTTCGAAATCGGAATGAAAATTTCAACATAACATGCATGTCTTCCATGTAAGGAGAAGTCCCGATCTGATAAGACATTTGCGTTATAAAATATTTAAATCTCGTCCCCTGTCATCTACATTGAATTTCGAGGAATTGTGGAGATTTTTTATAACACTTTGAACAACTGACGAAACAACGGTTCCTCTGAGTAAAAACTCTTTTTATTTTTAATTAAGGCAGATGATATTGAAATTGTAAGAAACAAAACCATGCATGTGGTTTAATTTTCATTTCCCTCAAATGGGAGACTATGGCAAGTATCCATTAATACAAGGGCTGCTAAGTATATTGTTTCTAAATTATTCTAGTTAGTGGAAGAGTAAGGCTGTCACGATAAGATATATATTTAGTTTGTCTTTAGACGTGTGACAAGATTAGTGGTCATCGACTATGTCTTCAGGATTATGGACAACACTGAGACCAACAGCTGACGTCCAAATAGTTCTCGAATATTTCCGACTATCATGGTCAGCTGTTAGAAATCATTACCATTGTCATTGATGAGACTTTTGTCTCAGCCATTAATCCACCTCCCCTATCAACAGATCCGTGTCCTAAGAACAAACACATCATGTTAGGCTGTTCATGCCATCAAACTGTTAGCGTGACTTCAACTGGATATCGACTGTCTGGTTAGATAAACCACTTCCAATCAGTATATCACACCACAGGGGACTATTTGATAGAACTAACTAACATATATGGATTGGTCGAGAAGGTTTATAGAAAGATTAACCAGGGCCGATACTGACACGTTAATCGTTCCAGCTCCTCTACAACAGAATTATTATTTATTATAATAATTTATATTATTATATAGTTCTGTTTGTCACATGCAATTCATGTATTATAGAAAGAACCTACACGTAGCAGTGTTTCCTGTAAGCTCATGATTTTGTTTCTGTAAACGTAATACATTATCGTATCTTCGTCCTTTATTGATGAGTGTGCTACTAGAAATTGTGTGTTCGAATGTCTGATTATGTTAGCGTGAACGAAAAAATCGAAACAACCCCCCATGGACATTTACACTGTGTTATTTCCACTGATGACCTTTTACTATGTCTGGAGAAGGATTAATGCAACAACATTGACGATGTCCTTTGTTTAACATTTGCCGCTACTAAGCCCAAATCGCTCCAGTGTGTGGCTTTAGTTTTTGCTCTCTCACCAATCTGACCAATGAGTGCGGGGCTGGCCTTTTCTGCCTTGGACAATAACCACAATGGTCAAGTTGATAGGGATTTGACAGTCTGCCTGATATCTCCGACCATTTACTCCGCTGCCACAATCTAAGAATTCTACATTGAATGCAGATTTTCTAACATTGCACCCATTTATTTCATACGAAAAACAATAAAATATAATGAGCAGTAACGTTCATCTATACCCAGATCTTGACCCTACCATAGCCTGGCTCATGTACCTAAAATAATAACGTTTAATAAATCAAGTCTTCTATATTGTCTTATGAGACCCATAACGTAGTTATACATAACAGATTAAACTGTAAATCAAGTCAAATTGTTTGGCAAGACTTTGGTCAAGCTTTGTGGCAATTGAAACATTCTATCGGGAACTAAAATGCTTTTTCGACTTAAAGTCGTCAATCTATTCATAGTGCTTTGTTAATAGATTGGCTGTGTTCAACAAAACTGAAGGTTGAACAAAAGACTTGACGTAATCTGACCCGTAAATAGTGAGCTTTGTGCAGAATGGGGAGAGGCTGAAATAAGATTAAGTCTTCACTCCTTTTCTCAAACCAAGATACACTGTATATTTACCGTTTTGATATTTACCTCAATAATAGTGTGATGAACGCGCTGGTATTTAAAACTCCTGCCTTTTGTTAACCATATCATATTTTCCTGTAGTTACCCGTAGTTTATGACTTGCTAGACAGCAAGACAACTACACAGTATCGAAGCAACAAGAAAACAACTCAAACTTGTATATATCACTGGTATTAGAAGTTGTCACGTTGAGTAAAGCTACCCCAGTGATATATATATATGGAATTATACTGAAGTGAAACTCATTAAAAATGGCGTTGAAGAAATTGAGACTTTTTGTTTTTATACTTTTGTCAATTCCAGTCAATTGATTATTTTTCAATTTATTTGATTCTCTGCCAATATGGAGGATAGTATGTCTACTGGCGGCGAAACATTCCACGGGATCTGCCGTATTTTATCTTAGAATGTCTTTTACAAATTCAAACAAGGTGTCACTTGACCAGAAGAGATGATAAAGTAAAAGTGTGAAAACAGACAGTTTATGTAATGAATCTGACCACAAACAGTTTAAGTAACGAGATACTCTATCATACAAAGGACAGTTATGACAACTATACTAGTGGAAAACTTTCGTAATTAATGTTTGTCTAAGATCTGCTGTCTGTTGCAATTTTTATCACACCAAATAAGGCTGAGCAAGATGAGACAATTTGAACCCATCTGACTGAAATTGTGATAATTTATTGCTTTTGATCGCACGAATTTGTGAAGTTGCTGACTTGGTATATAGACGCATGTCTATCTACAGACACGGTACTTAAAATCCGTCACGGAACTAATTACTTAATTTGCCCTCTCGTCTATCATAGAGGCTCCAATCAGAATGTTTTGTAGAAAGCCAATTCGTTTCCATGGATTATTTTTTTCAACAGGATTTTTTACCTCGATGAAGAGTGCAAAGTGTCATGAAAACTGTCAGCCATGGAATGAATTTTGAGTTTTTCTGAGAATCACTACAAGTAATATGTGGAAGCAATCCTGTAACGAGACAAAGTGATACAAATGTCCATTTAACGACACGATTACAAGAAGTAAACTGTTAACACAGGAATAAAATAGCCTACCAAACATTGACTCAACTCTACAACCGAATTCAATTATGACAAGATAATGAAGAGAACCCCCCTTTTTAAAATTTATTCCCGTATTTTAAAATTTTACCTGTTTTGTTGATCAAAGAGGGTGCAACCAACAACTGTTATTATTTGATTGGATCAAAAGTAAAGTGTAAATACTAGAATTAAACAGCCTACAAAATACTATATAATCTCTTCAATCTGATTCCAATATGTCAAGACAAGATAATGAAGAGAACATGATAGCTGGATTAAAACCCCCCATTTACGTATTATAATTGTACCTGTTTTGTTGATCACAGCGGATGCAACCAAACAAAGTCAAAAGGAACACAGGAATAGGACACAAACACATTGAATAAACACTTCATTATGATTTAGACAACATAAGACAGGATAATTAAGAGAACCAGACTGCTTGGGCGAAAAATGTAAACCTATTCTGATTATTTAACCTGTTATGCTGACCGCAGACGATGCAGCTAACAAGTTTTGTGTTTGTTTCAGATCAGCCCCACTGTAACCGATCGTTCGATGCTTGGGGTGGATGCTGGTCAGAAACCCCGGCGGGACAAGTGGCCGTTATTCCCTGCCCAGATCACATCCCTATCTTCGATACGACGAGTAAGTTTTGTTTGTATAATGATTCACATCTGTTGATGAGATTCCAAATAAAAAAGACTAACCTTAACCAAAACAGTAATTTACCACACAACATATTATAGGTGTGTTTCCGTTGCCTTTATCGCTATACACCATCAGCCACAGGAGAGTCAGAAAAACAATCAATTGTCGCGATGTAGATTCTGTGTAGAATATGGTTAAAGAAGCACGACTATAGCAGTAACATGGACATGTCCAGTCACATGACTGATCTCATAAGGGCAAAAGTCTGATTCGCGAATTACTCATCATAACATATCGGATGTAAAATGCAAGAACATAAATGCTAAGATGAGACGTCAACCTTGCTTAAAAACAACTCATGGTAGCGAGTTCATAATCATTGTATGTTAAAGAGGGGATTTGATTCGCCTTAGATGAAAAATGAAAATTAGTTGTAATTGATTTCTGAACACGTAACACGCATTAAAATTGTTTAATTCATCAATCAATCAATCAACCTATAATTTCGAAAAGGAAGACAACATTGTTCAATTCAATTGATTTTCCGCTTAATCAATTGCTTCGATATGTTCCTATGTATTAACGTAGTAAGTAGGTTTGGTGGTAAGTTCGCTGAAATATAACCCATCATACAGAAACTTAACACGACTATTTGCTGTCATCCATAGCTCCAGTGTGAATCTGATAAACGGAGTCATATCTCTAACCAGATCTCAGTCAGCTCCCCAAAAGTTAATTTGTGTACATCTGACATAATCAAACAGCAAACGACTGCAATGGTTAACCAATCACAAAGCTGCTTCACAACACTTGGTAATGATGGGGGATTCCCCGGCAAGTGTGAGCCAGCATAAATACATGTAAATCACAGTATCACAGTATTATTGACAAATCTAGACACTGGTCAGAACTCCTGTCGAGAGAAGCCCTAGCAATAAAAAAGATCAAACCCCAGCTTAACCATGGATTAAAAGCCAGCAAAGACCTATCTTTGTTTTAAGTTTTCTTTATAATAATGCGTTCTCTAAATACACTGCTAAAAATCATATTGTTTTGTTTTACATGTACTATACATATAACATCTACCTGACTGTCTCTTCATTCCTGATGATGGTTTAATAAACCGAAATATAGAAACTTAACATGCCTATCTTGTCGTTTCTCGGAGTTGTGACTAAGGGTCTACTATGTCACAGTATCTTGTTATCTGGATTTCCATTGGACAACTGAGGCTGACCTTTCGTGACCCTCACAGTACTTGCTGCTTTGATATACCGATTACTATATGACAGCACAATGATGTTATGACCTCACCCATCTTTGACAACACTAGTTGTTCCTACGGTTACTTTCACAATTCAGCACAGGGATAATTCAGAGGATGTAAGCAAATGAGACCGGCATATATTATGAGAGTACTGTTCGGATAGAAGCAATTGCAAACTTCGTTGGTATTACAATTGGAAAGATCATCGCCAGAACCTGTTGGCAACAACACAGAAGATTAATTCATGCCATATACCATCGTGAGATGGCAGTTCTTTATCAAACTATAGAGCGTGTCAATCGCTGTTTAATCAAACCATATATATACCATCGTGAGGCGGCAGTTCTTTATCAAACTATATGGCGTGTAAATCGCTGTTTAATCAGACCATATGCCATCGTGAGGCGGCAGTTCTTTTTCAAACTATATGGCGTGTCAATCGCTGTTTTACTAGGCCATATACCATCGTGAGGCGGCAGTTTGGTGGTAAGTTCGCTGTAATATAACCCAGCACACAGAAACTTAACACGACTATTTGCTGTCATTAATAGCTCCAGTGTTAATCTGATAAACTGAGAAATATCTCTAACCAGATCTCAGTCAGCTCCCCAAAAGTTAATTTGTGTACATCTGACAGAATCATAAAGCAAACGACTGCAATGGTTAACCAATCACAAAGCTGATTCACAACACGTGGTAATGATTGGGAATTCCCCGGCCAGAGTGAGCCAGCATAAATACATGTATATCACAGTATCTTGTTATCTGGATTTCCATTGGACAAATGAGGCTGACCTTTCGTGACCCTCGCAGTACTTGCTGCTTTGATACACCGATTACTATATGACAACACAATGATGTCATGACGATACTACAAAATGGCACTGGATTAAGTCCTACTTCCAATCAGACGGTACTGATCATTGATGAAAGCGAATGATAATGGACTTCCGAATGGACTGATTCTATCATAATGAAGACGTTTGCAGTCCATTCATCACACATCCTGCTTGACACTAAACAGACAACAGTATAAACACATAATGTCTTCAGAACCTGATCATCTCATCCATCTTTGACAACACTACTTCTTCCTACGGTTACTTTCACAAACAGAGATAACTCAGAGGATGTAAGTAAATAAGACCGGCATATATTATGAGAGTTCAGTGTGGATAGAAGCAATTGCGAACTTGTTCTACATGATGAATTATTTGGTATTACAATTGGAAAGATCATCGCCAGAACCTTTTGGCAACAACACAGAAGTTTTATCAGGCCATATACCATCGTAAGATTACAACAGTTGATTGCGTCTTAAATTTAGCAAGATTAATGGGAACATGTGTAAGTCTATAACGGGTTTGATAGGCACATATATTTCTTTAAAATTAAACTTTGTTGAGTGGGTGTATGTTTTAGTCTAAAATTTAACTAGTTTGAGTGGATACATATTTTAGTCTAATATTTAACAAGTTTGAGTGGGTGTATGTTTTAGTCTAATATTTAACAGGTTTGAGTGGGTTCGTGTTTTAGTCTAAAACTTAACCAGTTTGAGTAGATACGTGTTTTAGAGTTACAATTAACCGGTTTGACTGGATGTAGGAGTTAGCTTCTGAAAAAGTTGTTACTATCGATGAAATAATTTGTAAAACGTTATCAAATTGTTAATGTAGTTAAATGTTGAAGAAACAATGACTGTGCCGAAAATTAACGCTTCCAAAATATTCTGCTTGATTATTCATATTTCCATGATATGAATGATATATTTGTACTGTTTCAGAGACCGCCTTTAAGGAATGTACAGAAAATGGCAGCTGGTATACTCACCCCGCTACAGGAATGGAATGGGCCAATTACAGTCTATGTATTAACAAAGAAACACACGAAGTAAGACTTTAAAGTAGCACTAAGTCAGTAGGTATAGTTATAAATGAGTAACCATAGTATAAGCGGGGGCTGACGTTATACAGACTGTATCATTTATTTAACATCCGTTTATCAGTCAGCCATCAGGGGTATAATTGTTACCAAACCTCTCTGAAGCTTTGCGGTATGGAATTTCTATTTTTTGTTTACTTTTGTCTTTTTTTTTTCTCGTTATTTTGTTATTTCGATTACTTTATGTCGCTTAATTCCAGTAAAATGGTTGAGATGTTTCAAACTTGTGTTTTCGGCCCCATCTTTACACGAACAAAACGTTTGTATACATAAAGTGAGAACAGTTGGCGAAAGAAAGAAAAAAATATAAATTCAACAGTTAATTTTTATTTTCTCCTCAGCTTCAACCCGACTATGGTCCAATACATGCTTTTATTGGTGGATACACGGTGTCAATCATTCTTCTTGTGGTTGCTATGGCAATCATGTGCTCTTTTAGGTAATTTGAAATTTATTCATTTCTGAACACAGATTATATATGATATTTGCCAATGGATTTTATTCCAAAGTGCGTAAAAATGATCTATTGTACACATCGCAGGAGTGCATGTTATGTACCCATATTTTCTATAAAAATGGCATGTTTTTGCTGCCTATAGCATTCTGGCGTACTTTGGTCTAGCCCCAATATGACGGGCAATAGCCTGTAGGTCGGAACATGTTTGTATATATTTGTGGCAACATTGGATAATCAGGGTTGAATAGATTTGGTGTAGATCCATGGAATAATTATTTTGAAACTAATTGCAAACAAAATTGCTATTGACATAAAAACAATTTTGATTGTTTATGTATTCGCATTTAAGGACTATAGCACTCAATAGCATTCTATAAATTAGTTCTAATAGAATGTCCCTTTACCTGTAAAAGCATCTCTTCAATGATCACCTGGTAAAATTGTCTCAAAATTATGGAGACATTCTTCCAAGAAACTGTTCAAGCCGACAACAATGTATAACGAGCATGTACAAAACAAACTATTTCACACGCGTCTTTTATTTTCCTGTCATTGTGTCTTGTCCCATTCAATTTTATCACGACAAGCGAATATTTAACGTATACCGATGGAGTCTACAGACAGCTTGTATTTCTTAAATTGAACATTGTTTTCAATTTTGTAAGTGGCAGCCCAGCTTATCGTTACGGCGAGAAATGTTGAGAACAACTCTTCAATTGTCGTTGTTATATCAATACAATTAAATCTGACATAAAATATGAGACTATAACACTTGATGCTATGAAATTGGGTGAGCCGAATTTGTTAAGCCGAGATTGTCTACGACTGAGCCCCCGCCTTCGTCTGCGACGAATTCTGAATGCATGCTATTGATCAGCCCACCTATCACTCTCTTACCCACAAACTGCCCACTATTTTCAACCTAGACGCTTTAGAGAACAGAGACGAGTGAGTTGAACATGTTGCAAATTACTACGCTAATAGGCACTAGATGTTACCAGTCGTAGATAAAACAAGATTCCTCGAGCAAATAGACTGTGTTCAAATTGTAATCTGGACGCAGTCGACGACGAATTCCATTTCATTCTGATTTGTCCCGCCTTTAATACTTTGGGGCTGCTGCATATTAAGAAATATTATCGTAAGAAGACTTCTGTATTCAAATTAATATAACTCATATCAACAAAAATGTACCTGAACTTCTAAATCTTGGCTAGTATCTAGAAATACAGATTTGATACGAATAGCCTTGGGCTGATCTATAGACAATTAGAAAATGATTAATTGCACAACAAATAAATGTACATTTTATTCACACGGCAAGGTGGTAATTAGTGTATGTTTTGTCAGAATTGATTAGAATAACACACCTGTTAGTCTGAAGTAAATATTGTATTTGTGTTGGTATCGTTCATTAGGCAGCTGAGGTGCGAAAGAAACACATTGCATAAACATCTGTTTGTCTCATTCATCCTGAATGGCCTCTCGTGGGTCGTCTATTATTCGGCAGCTGCTACTAACGGTCCTGTGTTAATAACTAATCCAGTGAGTACCTCTGCTATATTTCTTTCTCTCTTATCCAATACAACATTATGCCTTCAAAGCCATTGTTAAATAGTACGCTCATAAGCTTTATATACAAATCAAAATAAAATCAACGTTAATATAATTTTCCATGAAAGCTCAAATAATGTTTAGAAATGAATTTTTTATTAAAAATCAAAGAAAATATATTTTTGAAGTGAAGTTTCAAGCAGTTATGGACTGAGGTCCATGAAAAGCAAATGTAGTTTCTGTGTATATAGACCTACAATCAGTCTCTACTTATATCCCTGGACAAATTGTTTGATATGAAAACGCTGTCTTATACATGTAGATCTACAGGTTTTCTCTTCTCTAGTTTTCAAAGATTTAATGCAAAAGTATTTTGACCGTTTAATATTTTAATCTCTCTTTTTGTTACAGTTGTGGTGTCAAGGACTGCACTGTCTCTGTCATTATTTTGCTGTGTGCAACTTTTTCTGGATGTTTTGTGAGGGATTTTATCTCCATACATTAATTGTCTCGGCTTTCCATACGGGTAAACTCTACCTCGCTTGCTGTATTTTTGGATGGGGTAAGTTTACGGTAATTGTCTCAGCTTTCCATACGGGTAAACTCTACCTCGCTTGCTGTATTTTTGGATGGGGTAAGTTTATGGTAATTGTCTCAGCTTCCCATTCGGTGAAACTCTACCTGGCTTGCTGTATCTAAGTTTTTGGTAATTGTCTTGGCTTCCCATACCGGTAAATGTTACCTCATCTTCTCTCTTGTTAATTGTCTTGGCTTACCAAACGCGTAAACTCTATCTAGCCTGCTGTCTTTTTTGATGAGTAGGTTTTCTTTGATAGTGTCGGATTTTCATAACGGTAAACTCTATTTCACCTGCTGTATTTTGGGTTGGGGTAAGTTTACGCAATTGTCTCGGCTTTTCATACGGGTATACGCTACATCGCCGCTGTCTATTTGGTTGGGGTAGGTTTAGATTGTGTCTGCTTTTCATACGGGTAAACGCCACCTCGCCGCTGTCTGTTTGGTTTGGGTAGGTTTACTTTGTATGTGTAAATATCATGATGTTCAGTATTCACCATCGTCCTCATGTTGTGTGATGACGTGCTTAATAGGTTTACAATGATAAAACCAGGTGTGTTTAATTGTATCAGTGTTAATATGACCTCTCCTTTACAGGTGTCCCATTGGTGCTTATAATTGCCTACTCCGGGTTTCGGGCAACCAACCTTGGTCACGTGATACAGTAAGTATCTAGAATAGAATATACTTTATTTAACGCCGGTTTTATAACGATTAACACTAGCTCACCTAGGAACTATTATCGCCCGCATTTTTTTTTTCACATAAAATATATACTAATTATAATATTAAAGATATAAACAATTAATCAATACAGACAGTATCAATACAAGTAGCTTGCATAGGCAGAAATGAAAAATTTACATAGTTTTCTACCATCACTAAAATGCAAGTCGTGTGCACATTAACATATATTTAGTAACTATATCACTGTTGTTGTTATTGTTTGTCAGCTAGTATACACATGAATTGATTGACTTAACTTAGGTTTTTCTTTGGAGATGTGAAGCCAGAACAATTCAACGTTGTTAAATTAATATATGGTAGAATCAGTTTACATCAGTTTCAACTATAGTCGAATACAACTCATCTGTTTTCTAAACAAAAACACATGCTTGTGTTAATTTGATCAGACTGTGTGTCTATGTGTAGTCCAAATCCCATCGTCTACAAATATACGACCTGTAGACAATGCATTCGATTTTTTTTTTTTTATTATTCGTTTACGTGAGCCTTGTTATCAGGCTGAGCTGTGAACATAGGAAATTACAGTAATAGACACATTAGTACCATATATCAGGTGCAATTAAAGACACAAAGACAACCCAATATGGCGGTGAGTAATTTAGAGTTGTTTGATAACAATAAAGTGTCTCTGAAAAATTGACATGAAAAAGTCAATGTAAGAGTATCAGAATGAACGTTGTGTTTAGATTGGGGAGAGTATGTAAGAAAGTAAGAGTATCAGAATGAACGTTGTGTTTAGATTGGGGAGAGTAT
>JAQQZZ010071705.1:0-21548 GCA_030265115.1 Mopalia vespertina | reverse complement strand
GGCCGTGGCTTAGTGGTTAGCGAGTGCACTTTCGGAGCCTACTTCGATGTACCGTTCATGGGATCGAGTCCGCCTGTCGACCCACAGGTATATGAGTGAGTCACAAGATGTGGCTCCGGCAATCGGGGGGGGTGGTTTTTACGAGGTTTCCTCTCGGTTTTCCACCGTAATAAGGCAAGGCGCTGTGTGAAGTGGATAATCCGTCGTCATATTAGTGAAATACCCTTGAGTACGACGTTAAACCACAATCGAACAATCTTGAGAAAAATTAAATTTTGATTTACATGTACCAAAATTGAATAAAATTATGATTTGAAAGCCTTTGCTATTATGAAAACCCTTTGTAATGTAGTTTTAATAAAGGCTCTAATTGAAATTGAATCTTCGAAAAAATATTGAACATTCATATTTAGGAAATATTGAATATTTTTCATCTTAATTGAGTTTGTGGGGCCTATATTTGGCCTTCCAAATGACTTCTTTATCCCCTGGGTCAACTTGTCATTGGGGACACTCCGATTTCTAAAAATGGCTAAAATGATGAAATTCTTAGTTTAAATATGGGAAAGATAGGAGAATTGAAAATTTGGATGGGCAAATTCCTCTCAATAGGGAAATTCAATCCTAGCTCAAACACTAAAAAGTAGAAGGCTGGTAGCATTTGTCTTCTGAAACCCGATCATTTCATAAAATAAATTGTATGTGATTTTCATTGGATATTATTTTATTGTTAAATCATTACATCAGTGATAAATAATTCCTAAAACAGGCAAAAACTATTTACTTCTAGGTAAATGAAAAAGTCTATTAATAGCTGCTAAATTTAACACCCCCTGCCAAACTTTTGTGAAATCAAATAATTAAGAAATTTGCTGCTATCTGTCAGTTTGAATAATTATAGGTATTTGTAGATTTTACCTTGACATCTGTTAATACATACCTATACCTCTATAATGTAAGTAACAGGTGTTGGGATGGAGCACTAACTACCACAACATACTCTAATCACGTTCTATTCTTAACCCCAGCAGAGCAATATGGTTCCTCCTTGCTTTTCAGCTGACATATGGACTTTGATTGGTCGATGCTTTACAGTGTTTCATAAGGGGGTGTCGACGTTACACTGCAGGAATGATTAATCTACTTATTATGTATTACCCAGAGATCTATTCCAGAGTTGATATATTCTTCATTCATCATTTCAATGGGCGTTTCATGGGTGGTTCATGGGAGCTTTTGTGCCTTGGTGGGTTACGAGTTTAGGGGCAGTTTGTGGATTTGTTGTGGTAGCTTTATTAGTAACAGTCTTGTTAATGTGCAGGCTTTATCCAGGTACATGCAAATTGTTGAAGTGTTAGTTAAGAGACTTTTGGGAGAGATACAGACGGTGACCTCCAAATTTAATAAACATATCAGTTTAAGCCTTTCAACAATTTTCATTTTCTCCTTTCAAAAAGTCCATAGTATAATTTTACGAAACTTAAATTTGAATCTGTGCTTTCATACAATTATACATTAACAACATAGGATTTTTAAATGTGTTTTCAATAAATTCAGTTTCAAAAAGTTAACATTTGAGAGCAGTTAAATTATAATTTATATATTAAATTTTGGTAAATCAAAAAAGTTAATTTCTATTTAAAGAGACACGGTCACTCAAAACTATTTTTTATAAAAAAATATAGATTGCCACGATTTTATTAAGTTTTAAAATTAAAAAATACTATTGAAATGGTAAAAAATAGTTTATTTCTTACTTACATTTACATGTAGATTCTTGAAGATTACAGTTGTAACAATTCCAATCCAACTTACACTTGGGCGGGGCGAGAATTTGTGAATGCCGTGATAATTTTAATAGTTCAATATTTGCGTCACATCTGTTTGTAAGTTACGACACCCATTTTAAACAGCCAAGGTGTGTCCATCAGTACAGCTAAG
This sequence comes from Mopalia vespertina, assembly GCA_030265115.1. NCBI lineage: Eukaryota > Metazoa > Mollusca > Polyplacophora > Chitonida > Mopaliidae > Mopalia > Mopalia vespertina. The sequence continues at coordinate 19,607 of JAQQZZ010071705.1, read as the reverse complement.
CTACTTAACTTAATGTTTTGGATGAGTTAATATTTTTTCGTTCTACTCAACTAAGCTGGAACATTGGAAGTGGATTTATATAAATTTCTGCCTGCTTTTTATTTCTCTAAAAATAACTAACAACAGTGTGATCCTTGTTGTCCTGACTTGTCATTCAGTGTGTTTTGCCTGTGATATATAGGTTAGTTTCCTTCACACATTTGGCTCAAAGACTGTCATATGAGTGAAATAACCTTTAGTATATAGTAAAAACCCTGGCATCAAACGAGTACAACTATCCAAACTAAGTGCAGGCATGAACATTTTACAGTGGTTTTTACCAGGGCTCCTCGTGGTTTTCGTCTGTGTTTAAGGAAGGCACCTCTGAGTAACAAGTGGATAATCCATTATCTTATTGGCCATGTCTTAGTGGTTGCATGTGCGCTTACTCAGGGTTCAGGGTTACGAGGCAAGGAGCAGTGTGAAGTGGACGATCTGTCATCATATAAGTGAAATACCCTTGAATACGACGTTAAACCCCAGTCAAACAAACAAACATTATCTTATTAAAGCAAAATACCATATTAATGCATTTAAAAGGATGTTAAACCCCAATCAATCAAACAAACAAACACTGCTAAGCAGGCTAGTATCCACTTTAATTGAGACCTATTATGAACAAAACATACAAAATATAGCTCTCGCTAACAGTTCGATAATTGAGACAGATTCTCTTTTGATAGACCGTTGATGGAAGCCATATTATATATTCGTATGAATCCAGTTATAATACATGAAAAGCCCTAGCTGCCAGTGTAATGACTCAATTAAGCCATAATTTCAATCTGTAATCAATTTTTATGCAACACAAAGGATTTTGATCAGATTGTTGACATGGATACATTTTGTTTATCTATTAAGACTTCAATATTTTTCAATTCTCCCTCAGCTTTTAAATGCAATTGGAGAAGTATTTGAACATGAAAAATATTAAAATTTTAATTTTTAAAAGTTTATATAAATATAAATAGTGTAAACATGTATCTTTTCTTGGATGACATCGCAACATTTTAATCTCATTCTTGTCATTCAATAGATTCGTTTAAGTGACATTTAGAAGGTTGGATGATTACATAACAAACCAGACTATGGATTTTCAACTTCTGGATTTAGTGACATTTCTTTGAAAATAGTGCTAATGTTTGCACTGAAACATTGCTGGTTAATAAATGCAGAAGCTGAAAGTCCATAAAAAAAAAAATTAAAAAAATATTATTTTCAGACTGCCAATCAATGATAATTTTATATAAAAGGCTGGATTAAAATTGAATTGTGATAAAATATTGATTTTTCATAGAACCAAAAATGATCTGCAGGATTTTGTTAACTTGAATTTCATGCCTGAAATCAGATTTTAAATTCAGCTTTTGTGCATTTTTGGGTAAACAAGCAACACAATGGTGTGTACATATTTTGAACAATGATTGAATGCTGTGTCAGGAGGATACTGGCACCAGATGTTGTCTATGTGATAAAACAGTTTATGTTGAAATGCTGGTAGCTGGACTGATGGAATAGGGCTTTTGAAGTACATTGTTCAATGTAATATATACACATATATCTAAACCCATACTGAATATCTTGTTGACTACATATTTATCAATACTTTATGTACCATATAAATGGTCATTACCTTCTCTAGAGATGTTTGTAGGTTACCCATAAGGGCCACTTACAACTCGAGATTAAGATCTATTAGGGAACTTGTCTCTGGGAGTTCATCTAGATCATGAGATGATTCAACGATTATAAATACATCCCTGTGCCAGTGTGATTGCTTTTTATAAATATATATCTAAAAAGTAATCACACTGTCTCAGGGATGTCTATTGATTACAATTTATGAATCATCTCGTATTCTAGACAAAGAAACAGTTTTACTGAAATATTTATTGAACATGCATGGAATCAGCCTTATTTTTTGGCTAAATCTGTCTATTTGTGGAGACTGTTGCTGGATTGGAATTCTTTGTGCTCATAAAATGTGGGACATATTCCTAACTTAAATCCACTGTTTAAAGCAGAGACAACTTTTGTTTATGTTGACTAGGCTTTTAGACACATGTAAAATGCTTGTTTGTCTGATTTGGAAAATCTTTATTTTAGCTTTCGAGGTTTGTAAATCTGTGTTTACAATCAGCTTTCACTGTTCCACAACTCTATAGCACCCACTGTGTCCTTTTCCATATTGACTGTCAACAACGTCATCAGCTGAATTTTAGCCAGTCCACTACCAGCTCATTTGAATGAATTCTACTTCCCAATTAGGTGATAGCCCTCCATAGGGCTGTTTGCTTGAAGAGTAGCAATCAGAATGCTGTCTTTAATTAGCACTGGAGGAAGATTAACTTACCAACATTATGGAAACGCTTCACATCTTGGTTGAGCTAGTGTCAACTTTTGTTGGAACACACCGCTGTCATATAAGTGAAATATCCTTAAATCATGGCGTAAAACACCAATCAATCAATCAATCAACCACAGTCACATTAGATAACCCCAATCAGTTTTCCTAAAATAAGTTTGCATAACCATGGGAAGACTGTTCGGTCTGTTCCCCCCATGAAGATCACTGGTCTGCTGTTAAAACAAACCAAAAAAGTATTTGTTTGCTGTAACGGGTGAATAAATGCAAAATCTTTTCAATTGTTACCAGTCAATATTTTTTAATAGCTGCCTATCATTTTAAACTGAAATGTGTAGAATAATATTGCATATCCGATTTAGTTGAGTAAGCCAGCCTTTGAAACTTTTGCATTTAAAGTACTGAACTCTCTTGGCCATGTGCCAGTGGTAAGCCCCATGTAATAAATATGTCAAGTGGGTACTGTTTTTTATTCTTCTAATTACTGTATACTTTTTACCCAGCTACAAATACCAGTAAACTTGAATTATTCTGTGAAGTAAAAAAAAATAAAATAAAAAACCCACAAAAGATCTTTGCATAGCTATAAAGTATTTACACTTTCTTATACAAATAATCGATTTTGTTTAAAATACGTTTGTCAGATTCTATAATTTTGTAAATTCACCCCTGGGAAATCATCCGTCCATATAACCCTAGTAAAGTGAAATCCCATGTCAGGAAAGTTTTAGAAAATAGTGTAAGGGCTGTATATACGATTTGGAGACATATTGGTGATCTTATATTTTGTGTTCCGAGAAATTCAACATTTTATCAAGGAGTGCTGTATATTTCTTTTGGTTATTTTGGGCACAGGATGTTATTATTACCCTTTCAAGTACTTATGTCGTTTAACACATAAACAGGTTTAACTTTCTTGATCTTACACGAAGAAAAGAGCTGTTAAAATATATATAGATGTTATTCCAACAAAAAGCTTATAAAAATTAAAATCTGTCTGATTAATTTTTTACAATGCATATATAATGTTTTATGCATTGCCATTCTGCATAAATTTGTAACCATATTGGGTAAAATTTGGGTAAAATGTTTCCAACTTTTCCAACAGTATAAAGTAGCAATGAGGGGTCAAAAGGTTTGAAATATTGTGTTGGACATAATGATACATTCTAGGGAACTCTAAAGGACAATTTATATTTTAACTGGACATGTCCTGCAGGGTTTTTTTTTAAAATTTCTTCCACTGGCAATCTTTACGAAATTGTCATTGTTCTGATGGATAAGAATTTATGGAAAAATTTTAGCCACAATTTTAGGAAGATTTTCGTTTTTCAACACAGATGATACTCAATAGACAACAACGTTACCTATATGGCCAGGGTTTGAAACATCACAAAACATAATGATGATAAATATTTTAAAGTGTGAATTTTATCAGTTATTTTTATTTAGCATGTACAAATCAATAAATTTTGATAAATTATTGTCAGATTTTGATTGGTGACCTCATGTTCTGTAATCTTATACTATGGAACATATTAAGTATTGGTCTTGTTAGCCTTGTCTTGTCAGACATTTTTTAAGTGTGCTATCGCTCTCCCATGCCCAAGCTCCCCGTAAAAATTATTGAGAAGTGTTAATATATCTCATGCCTAGTGTAGGTGGAAAGAACACCTTCAATAATATCATACAGTTATTTTATGTCCCTGCAGAACATGTAAATTTAAGATTAAGAAAATAATGTTTCTGTTAATTTCTTTTTCTATTCTGATTAATAAAATACTCTTCAAGTTTTTAAAAAGCTATTTTTCATCAGTACATGCTTTTACAGTCCTTTTCTTTGCACTCGTTCCTTTTATAAAAATGACATGACTAAATACATCTATTACCCAAGATAAAGAAAATAATATAATTAAAATAATGTTTCTCTTAATTTCTTTTCTTATTCTGATGAATAAAATACTTTTCAAGTTTTTAGTTGGTTAGTTTTCATCAGTTGTGCAAAATACATGTTTTTGTAGTCCCTTTTCTTTGTACATGTACTCATTCCTTTTATAGAAATGACTGACTGTTGATACAAAAATTACCTTTAACAGTCCTTCTTCACTAGATAGGTTTAATCATGGCACTGCTATGATTGTCTTATATATACCTGTCAGTATCTGGAAACATTGCTTTATTGCATTGAATTAATTAAGATGACAATTTATCTTACTTGTGTCAATAAACTGTCACATAATAAACTGAAATTCAAGTTTCTAGTGGAAAAAAATTCACAAAATCCTATTTAAACTTGGTTGGATTTCATTAGATACATGTTTTACATTCCAATTAACACAAATATAGGATCAGGACATTGGATTTATTTCTTCTCAAAACTATTTTACGGTTATTACAAAGTATCTATTTGAATTTATTGAACTTTAACAGTTAAATTAGCAGCAAAGTAAAGCTTTCCCTTTAAACTTCTTGTGTCGCACCTGATTGATTGCTTAACGCTGTAATCCATACACTTTATGGCGTACACCTGCCACTCGTAGCGTGGTCTTACTCTACCAGCTGTGTTAAGTAGACAGTCTGATAAATAAATATCTTGTCTGTTTTCTAGTCAGGGTTCTGGGAAAGTTCATAAATAACGAGCTTGAGAAATCGTAAATTACCTGTTTTTCATGCGTTATGTGCATGGCGTAAAAGCAGGTGATTGGTGGGAGGTCCTTGTTGCCCTGGTGCCGCTGGAGCTACACAGCAACCGTATCCGACTTGTTCACAGATGGTACACTCATTCGCTTTTTGTACTTAGTTTTTGGGGGGAACTTGGGAAAGTGTGCTATGTAAGGCTTTTTTCAGGTTGGGGATCTGCCTGTCCAAAGCACACATTTCTAAAATTCTAAAAAAAAACATTCCAGTCTAGACTTAAAATCAAAACAGGCAAACCAAAGGCATAGTGGGTGGGAGTCTGGATAAAGCCTTATAGCACTACTGCAGTTGTCTTCTTTCTTATAAATCATTCTCTGGGAACATTCATGTGTACGGGTGATTTCGTTTCCCTAAAATAACTGCCCTTTGGTACATTTATACCATCTTTGTGTAGCGCTGGAAAAACATTTTATTTTCAAACAGAATATTAAAATATGCCACATTTTATTGTTGTGTTTATAGGTGGCTACTGTTGGTGTACATCCCTGTCATATAAGCATAAGTAAAATATCCATCAGCACAATTCCAAAAACAAATCAATCCGTCAACCATGAATCACCATTGACTAAAAATAAATTTCCAGGTGTGAGAATTGATTTGACAGGTAGTGTTCACAGATATGCCTAAAGTGGGCACAAACTCCTGAAGCAGACCAAAGAGAAGAAACCATTCAAAAGTAATACACTTAAGGCCAGCCATGTTTATATAATTGTTTCCAGTAACAAGAGGTGTATGGATATGTATTATGTTTGGGCATCACATGTGGAACCTAACTTGTGTAGGGGGCAGCCAAGAACTTAGGCAGAGGGGTGTCCACCCGTCCTTTGTACACCCTGAATTGAACAATAGCCTCATTTGGACACCATGTTTTAAGAAACTAACATACAGGAGAGGGAAATGGAAAAAAATGGATACCCAGTTACTTATAAAGTGAGGCAAAATTGACATTTTGGACACTATACTGGGGGCAGCTAAATTGTTTTTACTGAGGCTGCCTAGTTGGGTAGGTGAATGCAGTGGGAAAACTCATTTTATGTATGGGTGGGTGGCAATCAAGTGACATGAGACAACATGAAGTCCTCAACTCAACATTTTCATTCTCCCCGAGCCCTATTACAATAGGGAAAACAATTAATTTTAAAGGCCCTAAACCTGTGCACACCAAACCTTTAAACATAGTCCAGTCAATAACTTTAATAAACCTGCAAGAGATATTGTGAAGGAAGAAATATCTGGCCTAAAAGGTAATAGGCCTTCTTGTGTTCATGAATGTTTTAAATGCTTACCATTTTCCAGTCTGTTCAGCACCATAGTTATCAAGGTTAGACTTTGTGTTCCAAGGTCATAACAAATCACACAAAGGTCATTGAACTCATTTCTGTACTTGTCTGAGCTGTCAGATTTTTTACTTGTCGAATTAGAACTATGTTTTCTGCTTGAGGCATCTCAACCAAAGAAAAGAGTTTAGAGTCTTTAGGAAACCTTTCACTGAATTTACGAAATGGGATGTGCTTTCCACAAATTGAAATCCCCCAGTGTGAAATGGTCATTGCTGTCTCACATCATCAGTGTTCATTGATCAAATACATGTAATTGCTGGGCATTAAGTCTTACTGAGATGTGGAATGTTAACAAAGCTTCATTAAAATATTGGCAATAAAACATGATAAGTGTACCAATCGTTAAAATGTTATATTTAGTGTATGGAGGGAAAACATATCCAGCTGGTTTTTTTATTTTATTTAAAATTAAGACTAGTCCAGTTGCTCTTCACCAAAACGAACAAAAGAAATGATCCAAAATTGAAATCAGCTCAGGGATTTACAAAAGTCATTATCCTAAGTACCTAACATTTTTTTTATTACCAAAATGGAATAAAAGTCCAATTTGACTGTCATGTGATGTCATGAAAATTTAAGTGGGCTAAGTATTTTAAATAAAAGCTCTTATTAAAATTAACTGTGGATATAATCTGGTAATTTTTAAGTTGAAAATGGAAATACTAAATTTTTATCAGCTAAAATTGAGTTTTTATTGGATTCATCGGGTACACTGATTAAACAGCAGAAATTTAGAGACATGTGCTATACATGTTTACTGTTACAATAGCCAAGCACAGCCTTCCAATTCCCCAATGTTCTGCATCCATATCATTTTAGTCAAAGATTTTGCTTTTGTGGTATCAAAGATTTCTGATCATGTAATGAAGAAAAGTTGCTGATCTCTCTTGGTGCAAGAAGTAAGCCAATTATACAAAATCCTGATAGAAAATTCACCCATGTTTAACAAGCTGTATTGAAGACAACAGAGATGCTGAGCTTAAAGGATTCACAGACACGATGCCAAAGATTCATTACAAAGAGAAATGTTCACTCCATTGCCTTTTTTTTTGTCAGTGTAAAATTATCCAAAATTGTTCTTTTGTGGAGTCACATCTGTTTTGAAAAGCATTCAAATGTTTAAAAACTCCATGGTAAAAGAAGCCAGCCAATTTGGCAGATCTAGTATGGGGTATTCTATCCGATTTGACTAGGTTATTTAATTGTGCTATCCAAATGGTTGTTGAAATAACAAAAGCACATGCACAGATATTATGTGAGCTAAAGAAATTCCAGAATTCAACACAAAGAAAAGCCTTCAATCCTCTCCTTGTTTTTTGTTTCTGCCTCAATGTTCAATTAACTGGTGGTGTTGCTTTGTTCAAAACTGGAGTAGCATGCGAGTCTGTACAACCCTACAGCCATCAACCTGCGTAAGAACGTTTGTCAGGATTACAGCATCAGCCTCTGTGGCGGAGTGGTCTAGAGTGTACGCTCTAATGAGTTGATGCTTCTGATCCACATATCCCTCTCACCTCTGGGGTCGCAGGTTCAATTCCTGCGGACCATATGTAGGTTGATGCCAACTACCAGAGGAAGTTCATGAGTTTTCTGGGTTAATTTACTACCCAGTTTTCTTCCCACAATAATGCTGGCCAATGATCTGTAGTTGGGATTTAATCCTGTTGATCCAACATCGGATAAAAATATAAATAAATATCAGCCATGCCATGTGGCATCTCTATGTGACTTATAATGCTTGATTGAATGGTAGGTGTTTAGCGCTTCGTTCAATGCTACATGTATTTCACCTGCATGATGAAATTGTGTATCGCTAAATAACTATACTACATAATACTATCATGAAATGTGAATAATTTTGTGCTGTTGGAACACTGAACGTAGGCCAACTAGCCAGAATATAAGCTAGAAAACGACAATGGCAATTAAATTCATCGCGAGCTTTGAGGCCGGGAAATAATTCTTTGCAACCTGCCTGACAAAGTGTCCTGCACCAATTGAGTGGTGCAGGACACTTTGCCTATAAGCTGCAGCGCTGCTATATCTCTGTACCGTTAGGATGCTACAACACAACAAAAATTGTGTATCACTATTGTCACCACACTACAAGATGCTACTGTTAAATGTGAATAATTTTGTGCTGTTGGAACACTCGGTTTGTTTTGTTTTGTTTGATTGGGGTTTTACATCGTACTCAAGAGTATTTCACTAATATGACGGTGTGCCAGCTCAATGGGTGAAGGAAACCACCCTCGACAGTTGACACCACTGGCAACAAACATAGACAAGACGGGACAAATACAGGACAATAATAGGACACAATACAAACACCACAAAACAGATCGGCTTCCTGTTCCCCTTTTGAGCACCAGGGCAATGTGAAGCTTCCTCCAAACACCCGCTGGAACACTCAGAAGGTACTAGCCAGAATAAAAGGCAGAAAACCATAAAGTCAATTGAATTCATTGCTGGGTAAAAGTTGCAGCGCAATATCTATGTATTTTTTAGGATGCCTCAAAACATGCTCTAAGATGATGGATCCCACATGGAGATCAAAATCCGATAATTTTATAAAGCTTAACTTTTTCATTTAACATTATCCATCTCCCAAAACAACCTGGGGCCGGTTATTCAATGTTCTGTTTACCTAGTGGACTGTAAGAGGACGTTGCATAACAGACATTGTTTATTATTATGGCATGACAGCCATTTATTTCATGAGACACATTGTCATCAAAGATTTCACAACCAAATACATATAGATGTACATCATTATTTACCCGAAAAATGCTCAGAATTAATCATTCTTAAGGAAAAAATATTTGACTTTGAAAGAAAAAACTAAATTTTTATCTTAAACTATATAGAATTTAATTTGTTTGTGTTCATAAGAAATTGACTTCTATCCACCCATGCCTTGGAACGAACACAAACAATGTTATTTTCATTCACCCCAATGTCTAACTAAGATAAAGGTTTTCTATTAAACACAAGTTTTGAAAGACAGGGAATTTTTGTCAGTTTTAAAAGTAACAATATGAAATTGATCGGTTACTGGTTTTTAACAACATATAAATCACTCCGATATTGTCATATTTTGTCCCTAATCTCCAATCACCAGTACTTTTATCCATCCCCATACTGTAACCACTTGACAAAAAGTCATGAATTATTCTCAAGATACTACAAAACGACTCTACATTCCTCTCCAAACTTCTACAACATATAAGCTGAGAGGATTTCACCCAAAGGATAATTATACTGACTCCTGTCTTTCCAGAGTTGTCTAGCTAGGTGCTCAGCATTAGAGAAGCGACAACCATTTGTTCGAGAATTTACAGTGCTTTTATTATTAGGTTTATTATATTTCCTTTATGGCAAAGGAATATCAGGAATAGTTTCTAACAGAACTTTTGCCGTTTGTCTTTTAAGAGTTAGCAGTCGTTTTTGTTTTGTGCTTAAGAATTTTGGTAAAAAAAATGTGACTTGGGAGCTTTTTTTTCAGGGATAGTCTCACAGAGTGTGGTATGGATGAAAGATGCAGCATTGAAAATTAATGATGTAGAAAGAAAAATGTTGATTTAAACATGATGTTGGAGTCCAGTGTATGGAAATATTTGTGAATTCAGGAAATTATGTTATATTTATTGTGTTCCCTGTGCTGTTATGATATAAATATCAGTTATGGACTCTTTTTAACAACTATTTCCTTAATACCTTTTTAAGTTAATTAAAAGTTTAAAATAACAGAAAAACTAAACGCTAAAAGTTCTATGATTATTCCCAATATGAAGGTTGTGTTTACATTGAATTGGATATGTGGGTGGTTTGCATAGTTTCCTGATGCCTTTGGTACGTTCGTAATTGTTTAATAAAAGATTTATTAAAATTGTCATTTGACAAGGTGCATATAAGGTGTGCTATAATAACACCACTGACTGCTAGTCGTACAACCTGCTCAAGGATAAGGCCATCCATAATAATTTATTTGTTTCCTGTAATCCTACCTACCCAAAAAATTCAAAGCCAAAAAAAAAGATAATGGTCGGTATTTCTTTTTTATTTGCCGTTATTCAGAAAATGGGGAACTGCTTCATAAACAATTTTTTCCTGAAAATTCCTGAAAACGATAACTTCATTTTGACTCAATATTTCAGCATTTATTATGCCAATATCTCCTTTTGAGTCAAAATGAAGTTATCGTTTTTCGGAATTACACTACTTGTGTATTATGTTAAGCTCGTCAGTGGAACTAATGGTTTTTGGGGAACTATTTGTCACCCCAAAAGCATGGGTTATGTATTTTTTCAATGAAAATTGAATTCGCTGGCAATAAATAAGTGAAGTAGCCTACATCAAGGTCTAAATAACAAGTACATGTACAAATCTTTTTATTTAGATGTAATGCCTGTATGGCACAATTTCAAACAAAAGTTAGTGATTTATGTGTTTTTAGTCAAAAGAAATAGTAAAAAATTTAGATTGTTTTATCATTGAATACAGTAGTCTACAGCAAGGTATAAAATAACAAGTATGTATACATTTTTTTATTCAGATATTCAAAAGTGTTTTTCATGTTACTAGTTTTAAAAAATAATAATAATAAAAAAAAATGCCTACCTACGTACCCACTTGTTTATATTCTTGTTCCGGGAAACAAATATATTATTTTGGATGGCCTAATTGATTTCAGTACACTGTAATTTCGGTGTTATTTAAAATTTATTTGACAGCCACATACATGGGTGGAAATAAGGGTCAATGATATGCGGCTACCAATCAAAACCAGTTTAAAATTTAGTGACATAAGTTAGAGAGCAATAAATGTTCAAATTCACAGTTTAATTTTTAAATAACCAATCAAAATAGTTTACCATATATCAAAAGGATAACAAAAGGATTTTCACTGCTTTGAGCCACTGATGTAGCTCTGTACTAAATGAAGTATTTTAGAGGTGCAATTTGTTTACTTTAGTGTTGGTCAATGATAGGACATGATATATGGCAATGAACCTATTTGAAAGAATTGAAAATTAGACTTGAATCCTTAAAAGTTTGAATCATAACCTCCTGGCCCTTTGAGGTAGCGTTTAAAGTAAATGATGGTTAAAGAGAAAAAAGACAAAGCATCTTGGGTAAAACCGTAAGCAAACAAACAGGCATCACCCAGCCTTGTAACTTGACTCGTTAAAGGTCTCCTAGATGTTAAACTGATGTCGTCACAATGAACACCTAATCACTGTAGGATTGCGATTCTATTTTGAGAAAATCTCTTGTTTTTTTCTTATGAGATTGAGCTTAAGTAGAAAATGACGTGCCTAAAAGACTTTTCTGTTAAATTCTGTGATTCTCTTAAAAGACCTGTCGCTGGAACTTCCATCTGGCAAAAGCAATAAATAAATTTCCAAGAGGTGTGTATAAGTGGCCATTTACAGGAATTTGACAGAAATGTGCCAATATTAGCTGAGAGACTTTCTCCTAGGATATTCAGCAGTAACATATGCCATTTATCTTTATCTCGTTAAATAAAGTTATTATTATTATTATATAATTATTTTATTGCAATTAAGGTTATTAGTTTTTGCAATGTTACAATGGTTTATTACAAACAAAAGATTTATCAATGTATTTTTGTAAACAATTTTAAAACCTTTTTTTTTTACAATTGATAGCTAGTGTATTCAGCTTACTTGTTTACAAGTAACTCAAACAATTCTCAGTACTGTGGATGTACTCTTATTACCAATGCCCCATTCTTTTCATTGCCTTTTAACTTACTTTTAAAACACTTGCGGTTAATTTAATACTTGGGTCCAAGGGCTTAGGCAGACTCACGTCCACCTGTCCTAATGGACACCCTGAAGTGAACAATTGCCTCATTTGGACACCCTGTTTTAAGAAACTTTAACATGCAGGAGATAGGAAAACTGTCAAAATTGGACACCCAATTATTTAAAAAGTGAAGCAAAATGACCATTTTGGACACCATACTTTTTATTTCTGGCTAAGCCCTTGCTTGGGTCCAATTGAATATTTTATTTTAATATTCAACAAAAATTTTCAATATTCAAAAAAATGTTTCGGACACTGTTAAGTAAAGAAAGTATGCCTATGCATGGATCATGTTGATCTCTGCAGAGGGACTGACCTTTTGTAAAGTAGAAAATAACAGGCTAAAAATAATTCTCAGTTGAATTCATCCATTCTTTTATAAAGAGAATCTCTATCAGTTAAAAGCAATAAGAAGATTCCAGAACCGTAAGTGGTCATTGACCGTCTAAGGCAGACATTTAAAACATCCTTGGCATCTTTGTTATTGATGACCTGGAAGATACATCAAGTACAACTAATTTTTCAGGACAAAGTCTCAATAAAATATGTCAACCCTCAGGTATATGAGTGAGTCACATGATATGGCTCCGGCAAATCACTGGAATGGTTTTTGCAAGGTTTTCTCTCCGTTTTCCACTGTATTTAAGCAAGGAACAATGTGAAGTGGACAATCTGTCATCATAAAAGTGAAATACCCTTGAGTAGGATGTTAAACCCCAATCATACAAACAAACTCACTTAAATACAGACGGTATGGCACTCTCCCTGAGGGCGCTTAGGACAATGCGTCTATTGTGCAGTTCTACTTTCTTTACTTAATGCTGACATTCTTTTGGTGACAGCCAAACGCTTCACATGTTACCCCTTGTTTGTCTGTCTGCAATTTTCTGTGGAGTGAACTCTGAATTTTTAGTTGCAAGAGTTTTGTTAATTATTTGCAAAGTTATAGCTATTTTGGCTTCGAAAAAGCTGAAAAATAGAGCTTTTCTTTTTTAGTTATTTATTTATTCGTCTTATTTACCCAGGACCCTCATCAACGGTATACATTGTTCTCCCTGAGGACCCCACAATACAAAATACAAACCTTTTGAACTGAAAGTTTGTATGGACCCTTTTCAACTGAATGTAGCTTTTCACCTGAATGTAGCTTTTCACCTGAATGTAGCTTTTCACCCATTGGTCTGACACGCTGTCATATGAGTGAAATAACTTATAACTCAACTGAACAAATGCTCACACTCAATGTTTGTTTACTTATACTTGAACTAACAATTATACATGATACAATATCACATGACTGGTCGCCATTATTTATATTAGGTAAAGGGTCCTTGATAACCAGACACCCGAGATCTCACAAGATAAGCTTGATTAGACTGACCTCAACATCCGGTTGTAAAGTCAGGCACCACTTTTATGGTTAGAGTGAATAAAAATGTTAACATAACCTTCAGTACAGTGCAGGGTTCGAAATAGTGGGGGCACAGGTGCACCCAAATTTATCTATATGCACCCAGATTATTTTGTTAAAACTGTTACGGTAATAAAGTATTTAGGTGTTCTGGGTGCACCCAGCTTTGCTGTTATGAATCTACCCCTGCAGTGTAAAACCCCTTTCAAACAAACTTTAAAAAACATTATGCAATTGGAGAATTTGAGTCGATTGTTAGAAGCAATAAAAGAGTGACCAGTTTCCAGTAAATGTTATACTTACACATATATTGATGTCAAGTGCTATGTTTGCTTTGGTTGAGCTTTGAAATGTAAATCCGGTAGTTCTACATAACAATGTATTTTACACATGTTGTTAGAAGAACCTGGATCAGTAATAAACATTTTAGTGCCAGAGAAGTCTTAAAATCGTATAGGAAATGGTCCATGAATGGCTTTGTAACTGTCTTTGTCCACAACAACTGTCTAGAACATGGCCATTCCACAGTGTATTGGCTTCCACATAATTGTCTGTGAATCCCCCGGCTATGACAACATTAAGCTTGTTACACCACTCACCGCAGGGCTCAGAGGAAGAAATATTGAAAGGAATGTGTGAGAATTGGCCAGAGATTTTAGTTCTTAATGCTGTTTTTGTCTGAAATTTGTGTTTTTCTCAGGAGATGAATAAAATATAGAAAGAAATATGTCCTGTCGGTGAAAATTGAGACTGGTCTGTAAAGTCCCCCAGACTCCCAGAATTTAACATTGTGAGAAATAAAATGCAGGACAAAGTTGTCAGAGTGTTTGGCAAAATATTTTTACCATTTCAACACCTGCCTGTAGAATTTCTTGTGACAATAAGCAATAGATTTTCAAGGATATTTAATTTACGACAGCATTGAATTCCAATAGTATATCCACTAATACAATCATAAATTTTCCAGTGTTTCGTTTGTTGGACAAAGAATTTTCCTCTTCTGATAAAATAATAAAGACGGCAAAATTCTGCTTGGAACACACATCCCTTAACCTGAGGTCGACAGTATAAGTATTGAAATTTGGGCAACCGTATAAGTATTGAAATTCGTCACTGAACCATGTTCAGTTTTAAATCTCAATGCTGAATATTTGCAGAAAAAGCAATCTTTTCCTTTCGAAAAAGTAAATGTTGGCTTCAAAGATCACAAAAACCCCAATACATTTTGAAAATGTATTGGGCTTTCGTAGATTATTTTAATCCATTGTCCGAGTTGGCAAAACTAGCTTACATGTACATGGGACATATATTTCTAAAAATTAATCACACTTGCACAGCTACATGTATGTCGATTAATAAAAACTGATGAATCATCTCATGTTCTATATAAACTCCCAGATACAAGTTTCTAAATAAATTCCTTGTTCTTGAGTTGTTATGGGTTAACTAGACAGACATCTCAAAGAGTCCAGTGAAGGTACAGGTAATATATATTTACCTGAAGTTTAGTTCACTTTATACATGTTTACAATAGGACAGGTGATTTGGGGGAAGCTGATTGGCCTTGAGATTATTGTCCTGTCTAGCTTCCTGGTGGTCTTAGAGTTAAAGGGCAACATGAAGCCGACCTTTGTATTACCTCCCTTGATGGTCCTGTATTTGTCCTGTCTTGTCTTTCTTGCCAGTGATGTCGAGGGTGGTTTCCTTCACCTATTGGGCGGGCACACCGTGATGTGAGTGAAATAACCTAAAGTACAATGTTAAACCCCAATCAAGCTTACGAATTGTTTCCTTCATCCATTGGGTTGGGTCCTGTCATATAAGTGAAATAACCTTCAGTACGCCCCAGTCAAAGAATTAAACTGTAAGCTTATAAAATAGGTAGGGTTGTTCAGATAAAATCAAAAGAGCTGGAGAAAAGTGTGAAGAGAATCTTCTGATGAATTGAAGCCTGAAACTAGAGTCAAATTGCTTATGCTTTGATTTCCAGCCATCTTGATTTACAGAGGTGTCGGCTGTGCCTGGACAACCTTTCCTAATTGGCTAGTGCAAAGGTGCCCAAACTCAGACACTGGGTCGAGCCCTGTTTTATATATAAGTGACTTCTAACTCAGGCCTTTTAGAAAATAATGACTGTCCATTTTAGCCAAGGTGAAATGTGAGTTGCATTTCAGATAAACAGAAAATAGAAATGTGTATAGATCTGAAATGGAATCTCACCAAACACCATGTTTACAGAAACATACCATTGGCACTGGAAATTCCAACCTGCCTGTTAGCTAGATCTTTGGATAAATTGACCAGGGAGGCTGTATGTGAATAAACAAACTTGCCCTCAACTATCTCATTGAGTCTAACCATATGTATGCACATGTACATGTATCATCTGGTGGTTGGGAGGGAGCTTCCTGCTGCCCTGGTGCACTTTGAGGGCTAATGGGAAAAATGAAGCTTATCTGTTTGTGATGTCTTTGTATTACGCCCTGTATTTGTTTTGTCTTTGCTTGTTGCCAGTGGCAGCAAGTGTGGGTTTTTTTTTCATCCATTTGGCGGGCACACCGTCATATGAGTGAATAACCTAAAGTATGGTGGTAAACACAAAAAAAATGAAAAAAACACACACATGTATCATTCTATTACGGTCCTACAGCATGGAAGATGTCTGATATGAATATTTAAATCCCGAAACAATAAAACTAGCAACAACAGTTACAGAAAACATGGAGACGCTTTTATTAACTCTTTCTGCATGGATCAGTGTCGGAGCTTCATGTACCTACATGAGTCCTAGAAGAAGATTAACATGAATCCAATCTGAGCTGACATCTTATTCTTGCCAATATTCAAAACTTGAACCCATTGTCCAATGCTTGCCTTGTACATGTTTATTGTCACTGTATTACCAAGGATATTATGTTCCCAGTTTAGACATCCTTTGTTTCAATGGTCAATGGAGGAACATTAGTTTTTTTCAAAACAGCAAAACACTTCACATTTTCGATTGTTTAAGTGTGCTATATTGGTTTAAATTTGGACCGTCTGCCAATCTTGTATGAGACAAGGAGAATACCCTAATTCATGGCATTAAACACTGGCCAATCAATCATGTGTTTTATCCTTACATTGTTTATTTGTCCATTTTGAGTTGATTTGTGTTCATTCCCATGTACCTTTTAGATGTACTGTTCAAGTTTGTATGAATCAGTTTGGTTGGAGTAAAGTCACAATGGACTTATTCTATTAGAAAATCCTGTAGAAAGGCAGTTTGGAAAAAACATGGCAGTGGTGAAATCTGTTCAAAAGAAAAAGTTTTGAATTTCCATTAAAATTAAAATTGTTTTTTTTTTAAATGGGAAAATAGATAGAATGACAAATTTTGCTTCCACACACACACATGTCAGAATCAAATTTTGCTTATTAAATTAACATTCAATTTGGACTGAAAGAGAGAAATAAAAGAAATGTTTTTGAGTTTTGTTGACGGTTTATTCCATTCCCAGGTGATGGTTATACACATTGAGTAATGAGAGATATTAGCCTGATGGAAAGGCCTGTGTAGATTGAGATGTCTGGCTGAGTGGGATAGTTGTGAATATCAGATATCAGAATATTTTGCAAAGAAAGATTGGAAGTAATGAGGGAGCTGATGTGGGTGCTGAAGGAATCGGTGGGCGAGACCTGAATATCAGTTGAATGACGGTTGTGTCAGTACTGATTTTGTTTAAAATGTTTACGGGTTGTCTTTTGAAAGTATTTCTTAAAACCGGTGGTGGACTACAGTCCTGTGTTGTAATCTTTTCCAGCAAAACCTAAAACTAGGTCCTCTACAATTTTGTCAGGTAACCTAACATTTGCATTTTCCCCTGGTTTGCTGATTTTTTAAATACATAATTGTGCCTTCACTGCCTTAGGTGTCGACCCTCAGGTATATGAGTGAGTCACAAGATGTGGCTCCGGTAATCGCAGGGGTGGTTTCCTCTCGGTTTTCCACCGTAATAAAGCAAGGAGCAGTGTGAAGCGGACAATCCGTCGTCATATTAGTGAAATACCCTTGAGTACGACGTTAAACCCCAATCAAACAAACAAGCAATCAATCACTGCCTTAGGGAAAAATAAAGCAAAATTCCTTTAAAACACAAACTTCATTGATTATCAGATGACAAAAAGGTCAAAATCAGTAGCAAAATTCAAATTTAGACAAAGACTGCAAACAATTTGGGAAACCTATAAATAGGTCCTCCTAAATTAAGTTTGCATAACCATGGGGAAGCCCCGTTCTGACCAACAGCACAGGCCTGGACTACACCTTTGGCTTTTTTGGCACATTTGTGAAACCAACTTTTGTAGGATGAAACCCCAATGAAATAAAACAAACAAACTTTCGTGTTTTTGTTTTACCCCCAAAATATTCACAGAGAGGGAATCTATAGAAATTGGAAATTCCTGCAGTGTTTTGGAAATCCAATCCTTGGACTAACCAGGAGAGCAGTCCATGATTAAACAAACTTGCCTGGACCTCCCCTTTAACTGAACATGAGTCATTCTCCACCGTGTAAACAATCGGGTCTCTTCAGTTTAGCTTGTTGACCCCAATTTGGCCTGTGTTCATAATGTGGTCAGATGTCCGAACATATGGTCCAACTGATAAAATGTCAGTCAAAAATGAAGTCCAGGTCACAGCCCACCCACCTATTAACAACTTATTCATCATAATGCCTTATTCAACAGATTTGACCAATGGTCAATGGGCTTGTTGCTTACAAAGTTGAGCAAGAATTTAGCCCAGTAAACCAAAGTCACAACTCCGAGAAAAGACAAGATCACTTGTTTAGTTACTATGTTTCGTTTATTAAACCATAATCAGGAAATCACATCCTCATCCTGATGATGTTAAATAAAACAAGATAAAGAAACTTAACATACGTATCTTGTCATATCTTGGAGTTGTGACTTTGGTCTACTGTGTCGAATTATTCACTAGGAATCACAGTAAAATGTAACCTAAGGGTTAGCATTTGAGTATATTTAATTCAGTTAATTGACTACTTAAAATATTAAACCATTTCACAACCTATATCCATAAGCTTATTGCTCAAACTGAACATAACCAGTTACATGTAATAGAAGAAAATTTATTTTTTGGAAATCATTTTAAACTTAACAGGCATTCTTTTCGAGTTTTATAAGTGTTGCCTATTTCCTGTCCTTCAAACTGTACGGCGATTACAGCTGGTGAAGAAAGTGGCTTAAATGGGTGCAGCTGCTATTTCTGTTATCCACCATTCCTCACAAATTGATACAACACAATCATGTGTGGCAGCGGCCATGATAGATCTGATCATAAGGATATCATATTGCCAGTGTGACACAGAACAAGCTGGTGGAATGCCCATATAGTTCTTGTAGCTCCTGAAGTTGACCCCAGGCCTTCAGCTATGGGGCTGTCTGATAAACTAAAATCATAGTAGAAACTTGGGCCATGTAGAGACACGGTTCCAGACAGGATCGTTCAGGGTCTTGGCCAATAGGGTTGGTGGCTGGAAGGGGCTTCGTGTTGCCTTGGTGTGGTCAGAACTATTGACTATGAGCAGTGTCTTAGGCTCTTAGCTAGGATTGGCAATCTACCTGTCATAAAACCCTATTTTGAGGAATTTTGCTTGTCAAAGTATTCCATTCTCTTACATGTATCTTTCCTATTTTAAAAATTCAGAATTTCTATCTGTCATTTGAGCCATTTATAGAAATGTGGCCTGTCACAAATGACAGTTGGATGCAGGGTTCTAGCTAGGATCAATTTAGTGCCGGGTGAAATATCAAAGTGTGAAGCATAGTAAGCGCAGCTAGCATAACTCTCGCCCCTCACGACGGGGGTCCAGGTTTTTCTGCACTTTTAGTGGTACAGGAGAGACCATTTTTGAGGGTA
>JAQQZZ010071694.1:0-21550 GCA_030265115.1 Mopalia vespertina | reverse complement strand
AAATATTCACGCCACAGCGTAGCTGAAATACCGCTGAATGTGGCGTAAAACACTAATCAATCAATCAATCAATCAATACAAGTCCAACAGATCAAAAGACCCAGTAACAGGCCAGGACAAAGACACTACATACAGTACACTATGAACACATATTCATACAGTTTAGCAAAAATTGTAACAGAGTAATTTAATAAGAATATAATCAAATGAAATTAGCAATAATGGTTAATACATAAATGGATAAAAAAATAGGTATGCATATAAATGAGGATAGGTGAAGGTCTTATAATATAAACATATAAATGTATAAACTAAAAGGCGTATAACATCGTGTATTAAATTAGTGACAGCTCGCTTTAAAACTATATTTGAAGTAAACAATGTCCGCATTGTTCTTCCTAGCTATCTCATGAAAGGGATATAACCCGTGGTATAAACGAATGTTTTCTTACAATTATTCTGCTACAAGAACATACAATAAAGGTCTGTTTCGAAACTTTCTGTACAACGAGAATATCCTGTTGAACTTTCAGCACGAATTACTGGTGGTATTTCTTTGTTCCAGGAATACTTCACCACATCCGGAATTACCAATCTGTCAAACACAATAGCATTGGAATATTTCAACTCGAGCAATGTGTTATCATCAGCCTCCTGCTGTATAGCAAAATGTTACAAATGTACAAATGTCTTACACGCTAGAGTAAGGTCTGTTTCCTTCGTCCATTTGGCTGGTATGCGATGATATGAGTGAAATGACATTTACTACGGTGCAGACCCCATTTACAAAAACAGTCGTCTATATACTATATTTTATATTCGAAGGAAGAGACTTATTAACAACAGGAAGTACAACAATGGATATCGTCTAAATCAATAAGGCAGCTGTCTCTCCAAAACATTCTGCTACGTAAACAACAGTCGAATATACTTTGGCAAATAAGGCATGGAAGTCACGTCAAGTTATCTGCGATACTTCACGTCATTCACGCCACTTCCGGGTACCGCATACAATATTATTTTAATAATTCAAGCATATACAGAAACTTAAGTAGATGCAAATACTCTCTTCCAGTTTCACAGCGGCAACACAGAATACGGCTCTGAAAGAGCGGTATTCACAACATAGCGATAGTTTGAACGAGGTAACCGGATAAAAACAAGTAGTCCTTGAGGATTTGATAAGGCTGGGCGAATAAACAAAAACTGGACACTTATATTTCAGGATCATTTGACATTTTTGCTTCTTTTTACAACACTTGTTTTGCCTGGCAGCAATCTTTGATTATTATCGCAAGTTTGTACTCCTTATAGAAGTCCTTTGTTTGGCGTCATTAAGAGAAAATGTTGACAAAGAGAAATGATTTGGCTAATTCGGAAACAACTCTCTGGCAATATTTGGCCTATTGTGTTTGGTTTTATCACAGCTCTGTGCATGGCTATAGAAATCAGGAACAGATATGATTTTCTGAATTTTTCGAAGACATTTTTCAGTATAATAACCTACTTTGGTCGATGAAGACAAATAATTTGTATTAAAAAGAACTTTAAATAGATTGAAATCCAGTTGTATCTTCACATCATAATTCATACAGCCAATATTCAATATGTTACTGCTATATTTAATAGCATACTCTTTAAAATGCCATAGGTGCTACTGGTTGAAACTATCTTTGACTTTGTAACATTTGATAAAAATTAATATTTCGGCGCCTTGGCGTAGCTAAAATACTGCTGGTTGTGGCGTACACCGTTAATCAATCAATCAATCAGGATATTTCTGTATTTACTGTAACACGAAGTCTATCTGTTGTGACGTCAAGAACTTTTATTTTACACACTTTGCTTCAATATACCATGTATAATGTATTGAGGTTATCTTGCCATTGTTTATGGCGAGTTCCTTCACGCAATAGGCTGACAGGTCATTATAGTCAAACGACCGGAGCGAAATTCCAATAAAACAAACCATCAGACATGTTTTAAACAACCAAGAACATTTTAGTATTATTGTTTTCAGTCAATCGATGTTGAGAAATCTTCAATGTTTATTCGTTACAATACTCCTATAACATATCCTCACTGAGCATAGGCAGTGAATCGACTGTACTTAAGTGGTCTTCAGTTCTGTTTTCTCTAGTTTAATGATCATTAAATCCTATCAGCACTACACTGAACATGACATAAAAGATCCCCCAAAGTTGGGTCTCAGAACGGATCAGTGTAGTTGTTTACTGTCCGTGCCATACTTACGAAATTACAGACAAAAGATGTTGATAGGCGCAGAGACAGTGGATTTTATCAGCCCGTGTTTATATATATCGACATTCAAAGTGACAAAACAATGTTTCAGATTGGAAATTTCCTCAGATGTTATACCCTACTCAATGAGACTTTATCGTCACCTTACACTACATATTGCTTCTGTTGTACGGAGTCAATACTTATTTATGGAATAACAGATGATGTCTGCAAACTTCCCGTATTAAATCGACCAATACATTTGTATACTTTGATTATGGTGTCCTATATTAACATGATAATAATGCATTTTGCCCACTGGTCGAAATTGGGTGTCGAATTAGTGTGTTAATCAGCATTTAATGTCGAAATATTCTGATGAAGTAGGAGTGACTGTATCATATATAATGCTGTGGTTTTAGTTATTTTAACGGTTAGCTGCGATAAAGGACGTGAATGAAAACGAACTTGCTTCGGAGAATGGGACACCAAATGGCTTAAGTGTTTAACTATTACTTTTAGAAAACAACAATTGGAGTGTTGTTTGAAGACAACTTATCACAAAAAATTAACTTAACTAAAATTATCCATCAATATTGCCAACTTGAATGAAAAAGGGTAGGTTTCTATGAAGTTACTGACTGTGTTCATCGCTAAATACATAGGCCTACATTAGCACAGCCGTGAGCTCACAGAATGCCGTTTAGGATGGTCATTGATGGAAACATCGCTTTGAAATGAAATCTGTTTGCATAAAGGGTAAAAACAAATATAAACACACGGAACAGAAATGGTACAGTTCCCACGTACTCCAAAGTGCATTAGTGTTTCCTGTTTACCCAGCATGTCAAGTATTTCTATTGAAACCCACCTGTATAAATTCCTAGTACGTGTAAGTAAGATGAGACGATACCTATTGTGTATCTTATGGAACTAACGTGAAATGTCACACCTGTTCCACAATAGGGAAACAATATGATTGAGGTTGTTGCAGACGGAAAAAATAATTTACACATTATATACCCTCTCCAAAATGTTCCTAAGGCAATTTTGGGTATTTCCAAGAAAAGGCATTTGAAATTAATGTTGATATTTGACATTTAGGCCCTATTGGTTTTAATAACAGTCTTGTAGCCGCCACACGTCACTATAACGTTGTATCAAGTAGACACTTCCACAAATCTATGAGGCTCATAAGCGGCTTTGAGGAGTAATATTTGTGTTGTGTATTTGTTTGTTTGGTTAAGGCTTCACGTCGTTCTCAATGGTATTTTATTTATGTGTCGATAGATTATCCATTTCACACTGTTCTTTGTATAAATACGGCGGAAAACCAGGAATAAACCTCATAAAAATTCCAGATATTAACACGTTTTTTAAATATCAGATTTCGTGATACATTGCGATCGATAGTGGGATGCTTTTTACAATATTGTTGTATCGGTTATGCACCATTTATTAGGTACGAAAAGTCCCTATAGACGTGAAATCAACAATTAAATAAACATACACGTTATATTATTTACTGTGTAAAATAAAGCTGTAAGAATGGCCAAAATTTACACACTCCGCTATAT
The DNA here is from genome assembly GCA_030265115.1 of Mopalia vespertina. Taxonomy (NCBI): domain Eukaryota; kingdom Metazoa; phylum Mollusca; class Polyplacophora; order Chitonida; family Mopaliidae; genus Mopalia; species Mopalia vespertina. The sequence continues at coordinate 17,732 of JAQQZZ010071694.1, read as the reverse complement.
GTTTGAGGTCACATACGCATTAACCGGTAAGAAAATTGGAGTCAATTCTGGCAACTTCCTTGCCCCGAGGTAATGGTAAATATAAAGGCGAATACCTTTCCTTGTAACGTATAGCCGATATGGCAACATGCGTCACTCCAATGTCAAATATAAATGACTAAATTAAGATGAGAGAGTCCGGTAACTGATTGCTACAGACATTCGATTGTAGATTCGATCTTTCCTTATACAATCAATATTTTCAAATATATCGCATTGTTTTATTCGCTATTCGAAAAGAACCAACAGCAGTATCGGTATGTAGAAAAAAAACGTAATTTCTAAGCGACTGTTGTGTTTACTATCGTCAAAGAAATGATAAGTAGACTACGTTCAGATTGTTACTCAATTTTTCTGATAGATTTGGCGTTTTCTTTTGCGACCATGATATTCAAGTCACGACATAAAGAGCAAATGTTCCCTTCAACCCACGGTTGTATTTAACGCCCATTCACACGGACAAACCCGTAAATACCTACATAAAAACGAACACTTGTGACAGTTAAAAAGAGCAATAAACATCGATTTTAATTTTAAATCGAAGTTTGATGTATATGATTGACATGTCCCACTGATTTCATTTGTTTTATTTTTTTAATGATGAGTAGAAAAATACTTATATGGAAGATAAAGCATATAAAGTATGAAAATAAATTTGGTGAGGTGATGTGACATTCGATGCTTAAGACCATATACTAGTATGGCTAATGGCGGTTGTGGAGTTTTCGGGCTAGTGACAGGGCGCTTGTACCAAAGCCAATGAGGACTGAAATGACACTAAATGACTTCCGTAGGTGGGAATGTATCTGACCGACAGATGTTTCGAACTTTGGCAAAAATATTCTCCAAACACTGGCACCGTTTGTAGGGTAGAAAAATTAGTTTGGAAACGCAATACTTAGCGATTGTAACCAACGAAATTAGTTCGATTTTGATTTTTATAAAGAAATCAATTAAGGTGTGGTTTCCAGTGACATAACGTTTTTATTAAGAGGGTTAAACAAAGCGGTCAAGTTAGAGCCTGAGCCGACTTTGTATCTTAAAGGAGACAGTTTATTACCTTTATAATGTGGTTATTTCGTCCAGGTTCATAACATTCACTATAGTTAAAGAAGTGGTCACCAAAATCATTTCACAAGAATTGTTTGACAGTCCATTAAGCGACATAGCATTTTTGTAACGATTTTCGTTGTTATTTGAATAATAGTTAACGGCGTGAGGACAAAAGCATTCTGTCTGGAGCAGTCCAGATGAATAATTGAATAATGAATAAAATGGACTCTAGTAAGTTAATCAAGCCTATTTACACACTACGAACACCACGTTTTCGCAATTTACCGGAATATTTTCTTAATAGGCTTGAAGTTGAAATTATGACTTAAGTCCGTGTCTGTGTTGCTAGTACCAGACTACCCGCTATTGAGCAGTCGCTGATGGCTGGACAGATTCCTGTGGATTGCAGTGTTATTTTGAAACCGTTATATTGGATACATCGACAAAAACACTCACGCTATCTCGAAATGGTTTAGTCTCTAACCTATTTTATTGTAAGCTATCTACATGATTGGTACAATTAACTAGCCGGGTGATCTTTTCTTAAAGACTGTAAACAAACCACATTGCTATCTTGAAATCGTAGTACAGTATACATCGACAAACGCAATTATCTACATAATTGGCATAGTTAACTAGCGGGATAATCTGTTCTAGAAGGCTGCAAACAATCCAAATGAAACCAGTTGCATATCAATCGTTTGACGATGTTTTTCGTCAATTTGCCAGAGAGCCCAATTCATCTCTGTCTAGAATCGAATTAACAGTTTCTCAATCCTGATCATTTCAGGAATAAAATGTCTTTTTATAGAACCATTCAGTATGCCGTGGGTGTCTTTTCTCTGATTGTTCTCAGAATTGACTTGAGTTTCGACCATACAAGATCATCTAAATAATCTACTTGCTGTACTTCTCAATTCATCATTGGGTAGAATAAAAAAAATTGCAATTAAAAGAGATGGCCTATCTGTTTCCTTAAGATGTTTTTCGTTTAGAGTAGTACTTGCCTTGTCAACAGAACCCAATAGAGGCTTGGAATTGGTGCGCCTCAGTGAAGCGGGTCGATCGGTTCAATGAACAACAGTTTTGGCTATGACATGGCCATAGCGTGGCACTGCGATTTATGGAAGACAGTAACGATTAATTTGGAAAACTAAAAAATTAGGAATATATTCTAGCGATTATTAGTATTGTCACCATGTTCAGATTTTCGGGCGTAACACTATTTTCTGATTATCTTGAACTAAAGCCAAGATAATTGAATTTGTTCGTGACAGGAAGGCGGTCTTGTAACATATGGACCGGAGTAAAACGTGAGCATTTGATGATGAGGGAACATGGGAGTAAGTTGATCTACACTGCACTGGAAGTTTTCGTTTCCTTATATCGGATGTTAAAAGATTTGCTGCCTAGACTGAAAAATGTGCTTCTAGTAAACGGTGCTGTGTTTCCAACATATAGGTAATGTCCGTTGATCAATGCTCTCAGCAATGTAGCATTTAATGACAACTTCTAGTATAACAACACTTTTCTATTCTCTGCTAACATATGGCAGCGAGAATTGCCTGCTGCAGTGTCAGTCATACCCGATTAAATATATGTGGAAAATACATGCCATATCAAAGAAACTCAGTATAAATTCCTCAATCCTTGACTCTAAAAATAGAGTGAACAACGATATCTATAGAATGCATGTAACATACTCATAGTTTAGACCAATTCGGTCAATGGCCATCGGGCGCCTTCAAGAAATATAGGTAAAAAACGATATGAACAGTAATATTCGCAGCACCGATTTCAGCTGATTCCCCGTATTAGCGATTTTTCATTGGTCTACGTTTATCTCGACCAATCAAAAACCCGCAAATAAGGGGAAGTCGTTATTATAAATCGTATGGCAAGAATGCGCCTAAACATGTATATATGTTTGGTCTATTTCAGTCTCCGTATCAATAGATGGGTAGCCAATCGGTTCTATACTGCAGCCTGACTCAGTAAGAAGTACATCGACCTATAGTTACAGCGGAAAACCAAACTTTCATCTTATTTTAAATATGAATGTCAGTGTTTTATATTTTTCTCAAGATAAAAATGTTCACAAAGTGTAAAATTCATACATAAAAGTAATAATATATGAATCATTGCAGATAATGTACCAAGTACCAGTGCCAGTTTGAAGGCTGATTTATTCTTACCCAATCAAAATGCATTGTTTGTTGCATACTTATAAATAATTTATATAGCACGTAAATGGTTGTGGCCTTATCTTGATATATATGTAGGCTACCCGTAAAAACTCAAGCTTAAGATATATTTATAAACTTGTCTCTAGGAGTTTATATAAAACATAAAAGGATTCATATATATAAAATCATCAACATCCCTGTGCCAGTTGGATTAACTTTTAGAAATATTAGTTTTAAATTGCGGGAAAAAAGCCCATAACGCGCCTGCGGACGTGTAAAATTGGACAGCTTCCAGGGCCCTGGCCCCATTTTTCACATTTTATGTGGGTCAGGGATGTTATAAAACACAGAACAAATAACAGATCCGGTGGAACGCGCATGCGGCTGTGTACCACTCCGAGAGCTTCCGGGACCTAGGCGGTTCTTGGACCCTCGCCTAAATTTTCACAGCACATGTGGATCGGCAACTTTAATAGAAACACTACAAATAGCTGATCTGTTTAACCCCTTACGCCTAAACTTTTCAGATAAGCAACGTAACGAGCTAAACAAATTGAGACTGCAAAAATATGCACTAATCCAAGAAAAAAGCTTAAAAATGATATTTAAAATCATAGTTAACCGTGTTAGTTATATATGGCTAAAAGGGCTCAGAACGCGCTTACGTCTGTGTAAAATTCGAAAGCTTCCAGGGCCTATTTGGCCCCTGGATACTCGTATCAATGTCCTGAAATAGTGTGCCACCCACTTTGGATTGTCGTCCGACACCTGTGATATTACCACGATGTTGACTGATAATCGATCAATGACAAGAAAATACACTCAAATAAAAAAGAAAAAAGGCATATCCTGGCTCCTATTGAAATAAAGCAGAACAAAGCAACAAACTATAATCGTTCAGAGATAAGGGTTATTCTTAATTCTATCGAACACACGATTAAAGGGTGATCGTTTTTTTCATCTTTGCTGAATTTTATTCCAGGCAACATTTAATTGATTTTTTCAATGTGAGAACAATAAAACGTTAGTGCCAATTAAATGTATTTAATGGTACAGTTTTCTTCTCAAAGCCTGTCTTAAAAAGACCATTAACAACTATCTAATCAATGCTTCAAAAACAGATTTTTCTAATGAGTTTAAGTAACATAAAATATGTTTTTCATGTCTTTAGAGATAGAGACTGGAATAAAATAAGTTAATATCGGTTCCTAACAACTGTGGAAATACTTTATGTCGGTTATTTACTGATATACTCTCACGCATGTATTTGTTTAAAGCAATAAAAGACATAAGATTAAACTGTTAACAAATTGAATAATTTTAATTAACATTTCCGTTTCAGTAAACCAACGGTATGTTTGTTTGCACAGTTAAAAAATGTTACTTTGGTTAAATTTCAAAAATAACTTTGGAAAGAATTTATTATAAATTGAATTAATGTCAATAGAAAATCTACAGCCGAGTTTTGCTTTTTTTGTCGTCAGAATGTAATTAAACTACTTTATTTAGTAGAATAAACGAGGCATCGTTTCTTTGCTGTTGTATTTTTCGAAAGTTTGCTGAGAAGGATACAATCAATTCAGTCTATATTCAACCTAACACCTGTGGCCTAAGCTGGGGTTAAAATTCTTCAATCAGAGCTGTGAATTAGACATATTTACTCACCCAGCCTTGTGACTACAGCCTACCGCCTAGCATGTAGCATACTTGCCTAGTTCTGTATATCCTGTGGAATTCTTAAGATACAAAACTAACAACCGATTCTAGGCAATGAGATAACAGCTGATTAAATCTGAAAATCCCTGTTCTTGTATTTATGATCAATATATTCAACTGTCAGCCGTTCCCTCTATGACGTCACTCAAAAGTAGTCAGCTGACTGCTGCGGACCTCGTTATTGGCTTGAGTTCTCAAGGGTGGTACAACATGGCTATCATCTTGCACTTGGCATACTGCAAACAACCGCATATATTCTCTACTGAGGCACTCTGCAATTAAATGGAGACAAAAACTAGAAAAGTCGTTCTGCAAAAACACAGCTGTCTTTTCGATGGTGTTCACCGATTGTTTGAACTTTATATCGCTTTAATGGTGGGCGATTAAAGGGAGCTTCATGTTGTATTCGTTTTCGCAGAGAAAGAAATTCTTTTTTACGATATCAGACGTAATTGTTGTCGTGTTTTGCCACTGACGTCGATAGTGATTTCCTTCACAACTTGGACAAGCACGCCGTGAAATAAACCTATGAGTATGAAGTAAAACCCCAACCAACCAAACACACAATTCGCTCATTGTCTTTGGGAATATTTCTTCCATATTTTAATGAAACTAATATCAATAATGACATTCGATAATTTAAGCAAAGCAGCAAAGAAAATAATTCTGTCACATTGAATTGCTCTGCATCTGGTCAAATTGTTACATAATGACAGGTTATCTCGTGGTTGACTAACTCAGAGCAATGTGTTCGTAGTCACGCTTTTGGTTGAAACATACCAATATTTCCTTGAGCTATTCCATGAAAACGTTCAATGTATCTAAAACATAACAGAAATAAGAGAAGACTTATAATAACACTGAAGTATAAAAACATACGCTCATTGTTGCAGATTGTTATTACTAAAACAAAGGTAAATTCAGTTTTTATCTACATGACCGTTTCCAAAGCCAGCATTAAGAATCAATATACTAGGACATTTTTACGATTTACCGACGTGTCTGTGGTCGCATCACAAAGAGTGTTACGTTGATTACGTGTGTTACCGACCGGTCTCGTTTGTTTGTTTGTTTGTTTGTTTGTTAGGTTTATTGGTGCACCGACCGGTCTCGTAAAGATAGGTCTTCATTAAATACCAGAAATAACACAGAAATCATTCCGACTATTGTCGCTGTAAGATTCTCCGTGCAAAAGAAGAGATTCGTCTTCTATGGACGAGACAAGATACGTGACTGTCTCAATAGGCGGGAAATTAAGAGTCAATTGATCCACACTGCTCAAGAAACATCCAATGGATTTTCCCGGAAATGCAAAGAATTATGTAGTAGGCTTAAAACATGTGATGACAGCGGTTCTTGATTGCTAAGAGATTTGCTATGACAATTCACGAACTCTCTGAGCCTACCTGAACAAGATAAGCTCACTGAAGGTGGCATCGGTGGCAGAAAGGTCTTAAAACCAGTAGAAAAGAATCCCCCCCCCCCCCAACCCCCTGCGATTTGTCTTATCTTTTGTGCGCTTTTTAAAATCTTTAAACAGATCGGGGACGAGAAACGTTTATTGAATGTAACCTAATAACAAACTAAAAATAAACGTTCTAAATTTACGGTTTGTTTCATGAGCAATTTAAGTCCAGCTTAATTAACATGAACAAAATAAGGCTACCGGACCTACACATTCTATTTATAATACAGCTCCAAATATTTCACCATCCGAAATTCTGGAAATAGCATAAACAATGCTGCGTGTTGAAGGCTTCAAGTGCACCCGAAATGACTAGACAATGTCGACTTTACAAAGACGTTATAATGGTTGCATAATAGTTTATTTAGTCCTTGTCAATATCAATTAAAAGTATGAATTGTTGTTTTCGTACAAATTTAATTTTATTCTACATAAGGTAAAGAACCGTTTTCGTGTATCGATTACAATATTCGGTATTAATCAAATGTGACATGTTTGAGTGGAAATGGTGTAAGAACAAGTGACGTTTAGAATTCGACTACGATGGTCTTTGGTAATATTCGGAAAATCGTTTTGAAAATCACTCCTCCAGAAATCACACAATGACACTCTTCTTTAACTATGACATGGTTTTCATCACCCATAGATTGAAATACCTCCGAACTTACTGTAGATATAAGGTTTCATACATTATCAACTGAAAACACGAAACTATCGTAACATCGGGTACAATAACCCAACGAATCCTGTATTCAGTCTGTAAATACAATAGGTAGATTATGTTTGTTTGTTTGTCGCATTGATTGGAGTTTAATGTCGTACTCAATGAGTAGATCCTGATTTATTGAATCCACCGATGTGTAACGATTTATTGGTCACACGTGAAATTGCAATTCAATAAATTTAATCTATCACCAAAGGAAACGGGTTGTTGTATAGAATTGTATCCTAATCATACACATTAAATAAGATATATTGCTGTGTTTTGCTGTCTTTTGTTGTTTTTATTTTATTTTTTTTTACCTTTTTATGTACGATCACAGCATATTTAGCTCGATCACCGCGTATTTAGCTTGACAACTAGCTTTTAACTTGACCAAGCCTCAATATGTCCATCGATAAAGCAAATGGGCCGTGTCCATAACGTTATCAGTATGGGGGACGCGATGAGCAATCACTGATTATCACTTGGACTGTCTTCTCGTCAACATCGTCTGTGTTTTACAGATAGCACCGGATGAACATAATATTTTCCACTCTTTAATGCGAGCTATTATTTCTAAATGCTAAAACAATTAAATAGAGCTAATGCAACAATATATTAAAATGTTTATCAATTATGTGTATGTAGATGGATCGATTGTGGTTTCAATGGCAGCATTCTAGCGAGTTTAACAATCTGGAAATCTCCCCCTAATCCACTTTATTCTGTAAGTACTATTTCTATATGGTACCTCCCATCATCCATAAAAAACATTTTATATGACATATGTGTAGGAGTAAACATGATCATTCTCACCATCCATACTAGAATTATAGAATATAGAAGAAAAGCATGTTAGCACTATACGGTTAACATTGATTTGTGTCTCTCGTTTATCTATTTGGACGAGTTTGGAGTTTTATTGAAAGGCGTTTATCAAGTTAATGGACAGTATTTGTCCGAAAGGATCCAGACCCTTAGATTGACAGAAACAATTTTCACCATTCTCAGTATAATATAAAGATGGCTATGCCTATATAACATCTGGACAGTTGAATAAACCGTTAACAGACAAGATCTATGTCTATATGTGTAGGTTAATAGAGTGATCAGTGTCTATGTATATTCAGAATCGGGTTACTGTCTTCAGTAATGGCATTAGCGAAGACCACCAATATAACCCGTGATGACAGACACAGGCATGTCTAACAAGCAAAGGTGTGCATAAGGTTTAGTCTCGTCTTTGTTCCTAAGGAAATTCCAGCATGTCCCTATGGCTTATTCCAACATCCTTCTCCAGGAATCTGTGTACACTTGATAATGATTACTACTGAGAACGTTTAAATTATAAAGCACAGATATAAATCCGAAAAATATCGGGAACGATTCGGCTCGTTGATCTTAACATCATTATCATTCTTATGTACACAATAGGCTGACTGGACATCATTTATATTCTCTTCATTGCATTTTATTAAATGTCTGTACAATTTTATTTTGATGATTTTGATAAATTAACTTAGTCATTTAACACAGTTTCTTGAATTTAATCTAAGCTTATTTATTAACTGTCGTGACAGTTTTATTTGCATGATTTTGATCAATCAACTTGGACATTAAGCCCAGTTTCGTGGTGTTTACCATGGACTTCTCGTTATGATTACACGGTGATAGTATCGTCACAGCGGATGATTGATTGTCATAACTACAGCTATGTAATTCCGTTTCAGGAGTATATTATAAATCTAATCAAATCTTTAAGGTTACTTCACTCACCAGAAGATTATTCTCTTGTGATATGAAAAATTTAAATCAAGACGGGATTAATCAACTCAGCAAATTTTTTTGTTTGCGATGTTTGTTAGTTAGTGGCTGCTTTGTTAGTGAGTTGTCATGGGTTGGATGGTTGCTTGGTTGATTGGTTGTTATTTTCTAAACAGGAAAATCAGGCAGTAAACAAAAAAATAGACATATGAGACAGACCTCCATTAAAATACGGATAGGATTTTGATTTCCTAGGAGGTCGTCTGTGGTCAAATGGACACCACAATTACAAATGTTTTTTTAACTAGATCTAACTACTGACCTACAAGATCCACTCAATTCTGACAGCTGACCTACAAGATCCACTCAATTCTGACAGCTGACCTACAAGGTCGACTCAATTCTGACAGCTGACCTACAAGATCCACTCAATTCTGACAGCTGACCTACAAGGTCGACTAATTTCAGACAGCTGACCTACAAGGTCGACTCAATTCTGACAGCTGACCTACAAGGTCAATCAACGGTCTGCTGTCAGCATATCACAACACGAATAAGCCATCCGTTTTTGCCTTCATGTTATTCCGATGATGGTTTCAATTTTTTTCAATCCCTCCAGAGCTTGTGAGATTTGTCTAAGGATTTGATAATTATAAGGACTGGCTATTGGTGGACACTGATTAAACTTTTCCCGCGGCAGAGACACAGCGTGTTCCGGGGAGATGTAATCTCCCATCTCTTAAACTGTGCCAGTGTACTTGCCTCCCACAGAAATCAATCTTTGGCGTGTGATGTTTTTTTCACTCAAACATTTTGTCATTCTTGAAAACTTCATTGGAAAGTATGGGGCGTCTCCAACTCTGTGTTTATATTTTTCTAACAACTTCCATGTTTAACAATAGACCAGGAGGTGGACTTTCCGACATTTCATTTAGTTAAATTAGGGATGTTTGTTCGGTGACGTTTGGCCAACGAAAATTACACAGCAAATTCACCTTCATAGTGATCTTATCTTATCTTATAACCTTTTTCTGACAACTTCCCTTTGCGACATTTGACCAGTAGCCGATTTTCTAGATTATGTAAAATAGGGGCTATCAGTCACGTCGTGTGATCTGCGATCTTTCACGTAATTCACCGTACTTCTGTGTACCTGCTACATTATTTCCAGTTCCAACAAACAGAAAGTAGAAATGACGTCCATCCAATCATACAGCTATACACAACAGCAATTCAAATACAGCTCTGAAAGATTGGTATTCTAAACAAGGCGAGAGAGATTGGATAGAAGACGTTGGACCAATGAAAAAGCAGCATTGGCATCTGGAAAAAAACACATTTACTTCCATGGTGATTTATCTTATGAGGGATAATGAGACAAAAGGTTTTTTGCCTCGTTTGTTCGTTCGTTTGACCGCAGGTCCGTCAATCCTGCTTACCTTAGGAATATCATTTGAAGGCGAAACAATGGGGGAAAAGCCCTATTTCAAACAATCTGATCCGTAAAAAATATATATGTCCAGTGGAATTCAACCTGAACTATACACCAAAAACATATAATGTTATATATCTATTTTAAATAATCCTTATCATACATATTTAATTCGTGCTTGACGTCGTATTTTAAAGGGATTTGACGATTTTACATTGTTGAAGTTTGGAAGTAACTGAAATCTTGTTTATAATAGCTGTCTTGATCTCTGACGCGGATAAATACTTTTGTTGTTCGCCAGGACTAACAGGGATTGATTCTGTGCTGTACACCAATGGGCACTTTAACAGATTACTGACCAGCCAAGTTCGGATTAACAAACACCTTAAAACATATAAATGTTTCTCTTTGTGGAGATAAGAGCTGTAGTATAATCTATACGCTAATCCGTCTACCAGACTACCCGATAGCACTTAAGGGCTAACTCGAAGAACCGTGCCATGCAAACCAATGCCATAAACGGACAACATCGACTCCTTGATCCACGTGTTAAAACACATCTAATCCACTTCCTGATAATAAAAACAAAACCTGCTAACGAGTATCCTCCTAATCCCATTGTTTCCTAGACCCACTCTGTCTGTGGATAATCCAACGTCAAAGACTGAGGACCCATTGAACTGTTGAGCACACCACGGAAAAAATCAGTCCCGGATAAGCACTACTTTCTTGAACATTTAACCTGATAAATGATGGAGACTGTCTTGTCCGGTGAGTACGTCTATCGTACACCTGTCGGCAAATCCCCTTCTGGTTTACTGGTTTAAATTGAAAACAGATCAACTTTATCGTCTTACACAACGGTTCTACCCGACACCTGTTGCCCAGGCGATTTCAAAGAAAAGAAACACCGCGAATGAGCCTACTTCGAAGATTCAGAAAATACTGAATAAGCAGCTTTTAGATTTTTGGGTATTGAGAAACAAGATTTCATGTAGATTGTTGAAATATCTTTTTTGAGAGTTTCTAATTGTAATTGAAAACAGATAAATACATTGTATCGTCTTACACAACGATTTTACCCGACACTTGTTGCCCAGGCGATTTCAAGGAAGAGAGGCAAAGTGATTAAACTTCAGTCGAAGGTTAAAAAAATACTGAATAAGCACACGTGAGATTATCAGTTACTTAGAAACTATATTTTATTTAGAATATTGAAATTAATGTTTTAAAGAGTTTCAATATAACAATACAATCATACCGAAAGCTGGTGTCAATGGGAAATGTAATAAATTATTGGTCTTCGAGTGTGTCCGTTACCATTTAAGACCTGTGTAAATAGATACCTTACCTCAGAGGTAAGACTTGTTAATCCCTAGGGGGCCATTTTGCGAAATTTTATCCGCCACCCAGACCAATGCAATCGTAAGCGCTAGCTAAAATGCATTGTATCCTTTTGGTTCGATAATAAAGGTTTAAAATTAATTCGTAGTACATATCTTGGGGGTAGAATTTGAGTGAGCGATTGACGGTGTTTCTAGAGTTGTTGAAATTTGTAAAGAAGGGGTTAACAAATCTGGCTTGTATTGCTTATGTAGAATCTTGTTAGTCAAACATATGAATGACCTCTATTTATTAAACTGAAATGTAGACAGGTCGGAGTAAGCAAGGTTTGAATACTTGTTTTCTCAGATCGATGGGCTCCGCTAACACCTCTGCCGCGACTACTATACACATAATTAGGTAACACACTAAAGGAAAAGGTAAGAATATCAGAAAAGTTTATTCTGTCTTTGAAATACATTATTATTCTCTTTTCGTGGAGGACTATTTCGTAGAAAATCTTGAAATCGGCTTATAATAACGCAGAGTGTATATGGAGGGCAATACGTCATGGTCCAAATGATCCAAGGGAGATAATTAATTATATTTAGTCTCAGACACGTTTAAAATATGGAAGTCATCAGATGCCGGTGTAATTAATCATACTGCAAAACGATATTCGTAAATTGTCTTTTGCAAGTGTGATATTAATTGCATCAGTGTGTGTTCTTCCCAATTTTGTCCCTGTCCCTCTTTTAGTGCTGAATAAAGACAATCCCAGTTTTAAGGAAGACGTGCCATGAAATACTGATCAGGTGTTATCTGTGAAGTGAGGTACAAATTTCATACTGTCGAAGTTATTAAATAAATATAACACATATTCGTGTTCAATGAATGGCGCGTGACCATGTCGTGGAATTCTGCCACTCCTTTGAACCGAAGTTAAGCTCTACTACATTCTCAATTGTTTTGTTAACAGAATCCACTTCTTAACCGTTAACGATTATACAATCCAGAATTGCACTGGACAGAAAGTCATAAAACGTGTACAGGCATACACCATATTCATTGTGGATGATATAGTCCGTGCTCATTGCGATTGTAGACTATTGGTTAATCACACTTAACTCGTACGTTGCTCTCATGTCAAACCCGACTTGTACAACCAGTTTAACCCATGTCGTCCAAAACTATAACATTTCCCCCAATACTAAACTCACGTCGTTCAATTGGTCAATGCAATGGCTAACAAAACAAAATGAAATGAAAAAATATTTGCATGCAAATATTAGTGTTTTATAACCTTTGACAGACAGGTTGGTATTTCATAGTGTAATAAAACAGAGCGTCAGAATATATCACTTATTGTCAGCCGGACGACTTGGTAAGTTTATTATTTGACGGCATGATTGAACCATTGGGAGCTTTAATGGTTACTTGTGGTAAGCACTACCTCATTTTACGCGAAGAAATACTGAATTGATTAATGTTTCAGTACTCAGTCCAACGGGCAACATGATTTCTAATGACTTCAGTTTAAATTTAAAGAGACGCGCTCGCCCAAAGGTTTTGAGTTATTACACAATACAATTAATTATACTTTTTTTGTCAAGGACAAGAAGTAAAAAGTTGGTGGGTTTTTTTTTTTACTTCCATTCCCAAGTTTGTAACTTGAATGGAAAATAGCTAAAACCAATTAATTTTAAATATAAATATTGAAAAATATTTAACGTTATTTCGTGCTTTCAATTGTTATCCGTTACAAACAACTGTGCCATGACGTATGTATAAAAAAAAGGTAGAAAATAGTGCCGCCCTCGTAGGCGTTGAATTAAAATCATGTGACTCGAAATTCCTCGAATGTAGGCTACTGGCGAACCAATTGTCCTATTTCGGTGTATATTCATATATCTATATCACGACCGAGCGTAGTTAGTATACCACAGTAACGAGAATCTCGCGAGGTTTTAACAACACGAAAATATACAGGATTATTTCTGGTTGCATACAAACCATTGGACAAATAAACATTGATCGCTATCCAGACGAATCGTGGAAATAAATAAATTTATTGTCATATGTTATTTGGATTAGACTCCATTGTTCAATGACTGGCCATGTACGTCTATCAGAAGTGTCGCATTTTAAAGCATTTCAAACCAATCAAACTTGAGCACCACGGACAACAAAGGCAAGGAAAACTCCATTATGATTTTATTGCAAAGCAAATTTTATTATGTTAATGGGTAATTACGTTTCTAAGTACGGCTTACTGTCAATAATAATTCTCATATATTCGCACATGTAGTTGACGAGTTAAGCCGAATATTCCTTGAATGGGCACACCCGTGTCAAACAAAGTCATATTAGTTATATGTGCAGTACGTGGTTGAGAATATAACTGAATGCGCTTTGTACTTAAAATATGCTTCAGATTTAATAAGGCAGAAATTTGAGATTCTTTACATAATAGTTTAGTAATTACTAAATATAATACCCACAAATAGAGCCGATGTGTGTTAATGGGAATCATGCCAAAGTGGAAAAGGGATACGTTATTATCGTATGAGTGTTCGTTACATAACACCTAACCCTGGACATAATGCCGACACATTAAACCATTTGGATGTAATGGCAATCATGTTAAAGAGGATAATGGCAATCATGTTAAAGAGGATAATGGCAATCATGTTAAAGAGGATAATAACAGATTCAAATGGAAGATCACATCGCATTCTGTAGAGATCTGGTTTTACAATTTAATCAGAAATCCAGCTACAAGTATGACATAAAATCAAGTGCACAGAACGAAGAAGAATAAAGTTTGACGAAGTTGAAATGTTCTTGAAAATGACCAAATCATTTCTAAACAAACCCGTCACATTTATAAGGGTTCGCCTCATCCAAAAACCAATACTTAATTTGGATGAGGCGTAAATGTTGTTGTTGCATTCCCCAAACTCAAATAAACCTAGCTATTTTTACATGGCTTTACAGTACCCAAATGTAGGGAGCACATTTTGTTCTGAAACCAAAACAGGTGAAAAGTTTGAATTCTCTACACAACGCGGACTATGTTTATCAGTTGAAAAAAATGCATGCCATAATGTCGACGATCGTTTGACGTCGGAGATGATGTACGCGATACATTCGAGGAATTCCGAGTGGATATTCAAATTTCGTAGAGATTACATAACCTGAAAAAGTCCACCACTGAATATCTGCAGTCAAAAGCACACTTATATTGTGAGTGGGAAGATAACCGAGATATCTTTGAATCTGGCCAAACCCGCATATAAAGCTATCCGAGTTTTCTTATGTCATATATCTATTAGACCGGACAATTATTGTGTTGACACCCAAAATTTTCTTCTAAAATTGGTTTCCGCTTATTCTGCAACACATACGGCATCTAGTGTTCAAGTTGGAATTTTAAGTTGTAAATCATAGAATGTATAATAATATGCTGTCATGATATTCGTTTCAACAACATATATAACTGATTAACATTGCGACAAGGTTAGTTTGAAGCAGAGGATTTTCTGGAAGATTTAACCATTATTCAAATCATGATACGATGAATTCCTTAAGCTGTATTTTAGAAAAGTATAATTATGAAAAAAATTCTTGGAATGTTTGTGTTGTTTCTAAAATGATATTTGCTTCGCGGCTTATCTCGTTACATTTGCTCTTATGGCCAAATCAGAAATCTTCCTCAGCTTCCAGACCATTAAATATATTTCCTCAGGCAAGAAAGCAATATGAAACCATTGAGATCCTCAAAAAGATTTGAGCGGAGTTTCATAAGAAAGTCTCTCAATCAAATTGCGTCAGTTTTTTTAATTATAGGCGAGATATGTGTAATACAACAGTAAAAGTTTGATAAAAAAAAATTGCGCAATCAAGTTGCGTCAGCTGATGAAGAATGATTTTTTAAACACAGGCGATATTATATTTGGTCACAACATTCGTATCGATCCACATATTTGTTCGGTCCTGATCTGATTTCGTTAAGTATTACTCTTTAACACGAAAGCCAATCGTTTACTGGATAAAACCAGTAAGCTATAACACATGCTGTGTTGACTTTTCCCGCCAAAAATAATTTTAAAGAAATTCAATTGAATTTTGGTAATTGTCAAAGAATGATGACTATATTTCTGAAATTATTATCTCCCATGAACAAATTCTTACAAACATTGTATTAAGCTACTAAAAGGTATAATATTTCAGATCTGACCATTATGTCCGTTTCGATTGACATATTCAGCCAAGGTTCAACGGCCAGTCAGAACACGTTTGCATACTAGTATGAATAAAGGTTAGTGTATTAATCTATAATTCGTAGGCTGACGTTTGATTGTTTTTGGATCACACGGTACTATAAAATCTGATGAGGGAATGAATATTATTTCTGAATTCATAGCAAGGTCTTAAAAGTAAAATATCTTTTGTTGCATCATTAATTTTCCCCAGTACCCAATTAAGCAATGGGATGAAGGCTACTTTTGTTTGTTTAATCAGCGTTTAACATCGTACTCAATGGTATTTCACTTATATGACGACAGATCGGACTGTGCCTTAACTATTAAATACGGTGGAAAACCGGAACGAACTTCACAATAAATTACCCCTGTGTAACATCGTTGGACTACTACAAATACCTGAGGTTCATACTTTAGGAAACTCGAACTCGAACCAAAGGATGATCAGTAGTTTTTCTATCGAAACGTTAATCGATGAGCCATGCCGCAGGATCGGAACGTTTGTTAATTCGATTCACATGCCATATATGAAAGAAAGACGTTTGTAACAACTTGCGTGTGACTTTATCCTTGGAATTAAAATTCATGTGAATACACAGCAGGTGTTAACTTGATACACTTCATATATATACATTGGTAAATAACAAATATATGTAATGTGAGTCAATTAAATTCTTTTAATATTATTCTCGTCCTCTTCCATTTAATGGAATGTCTCATTACATAAATTAAAAAAGCTGTAACATTGATAACCAAGAACAAAAACTCGTCATGTTTTCATTGGTATAGTCAAATTCGTTGTGTAACTTGATCACTACTTCTTAACACATTGCTTTCCGCAAATATCAATTTTCATATTTTCACACATAAGATCACGAATTTAATATGGGTTGTATTTGCCTCGTTGCAAGAGAGTCAATAACACAGATTAGTTCCATGACCAGTTCGTGACAGAGCACTTAGTAAACTTCGTTTAGCGATTTGCACCCATTGTGAAAGTTATATCAGAAATGGCGTTATTCCCTCTGACGAGTTTCACATAGTTGAGTAAACTTACGACTCCAATAAATGATGCACATGGAAACATGGTGATTCAATAATTCAGTTTATTTGTCAAGAATGGTTCAATTTTTCAAAAATGATTCCGTTATACAAAATTATAAGAAACGTAAGGGAGCAATCGTCACAATAGCAGAGGACGAAAAAATTAAGGTATATTTTGTTAATTCTTTTCATCAGATATTTTTTCCTGAATCTGAAATGCAGTACGATTTTAAAAAAATAAACACGTGTTTACAGTTATAAGAAACATTCTAAAGGGAACAATCGTCACGATAGCAGTCGACAAAAACACTTACGAATATTATGTGGATTCTTTTCATCAGATTTTTTTTGAAACCAATATAATCACATTTTTGAAAAACAAGCTCTCTTTAAAAATTATTAATAAACGTGCTTAAGGAAACACTCATAACAAAAGCAATGCACGAAAAAATTGAGGAATAGTGTATTCACTCTTTTCTTGACAATTTTTTTTTGAAACAATAGCGAGTGTAGAACACGTTTCCACACATAGATAAATGCGAAATAAATCAAGATTAATATAACCCAAAGGTCCCGGGTTCGAATCCCGGTTGAGGCAAGCAAATTTTTCTCTCTTCATTTATTCAAAATATATATATATATATCAATATATATATTTTGACTAAATGAAGAGATAAATACTTGCTTGCCTCCACCGGGAGTCGAACCCGGGAACTTTGGGTTACAGACCCAACACTCTACC
>JAQQZZ010071683.1:0-21568 GCA_030265115.1 Mopalia vespertina | reverse complement strand
AATAAATTGCAAATATCTAAAGGGGGATATGAACAGGGGGGAAATGCCCTAGAGGGAAATGCCCTATTAGAGGTGATACACTTAGATGCAGGGTATACAGGGGTTAAATGTCCAAACGAGCCTAGGGGGGGGGGGGGGGATTAGGGGTAGATTTTGAAGGAAGAATGTAAGGAGGGGGATGTCTTATAATCCGCTCAGGCTAATTTGCTTGCAATTATCACTCTAGTATAACGTTCTACAGGATAAAGAGAAAAGGTTTGAAAAACTTTAAAATTGGTTGGTAATGTAAAACCATGACAAATGTTATGAGCATGATACCTGTGGTTGAACTGAAGTTGGTCTAATTATGGGATAGAGATCTGACTGTGCAATTAATGTCTGCAGGGAGTGAGGAGTGCTTGCGAGATCAGCGTTTGAGATAACAGATCAATGTGGGCTGAATTACACAGTGATTTGATGCCTGTGGGGCGGAGAGCTCCGAGCTGAGCGTGTGATCAAACCTAACCTTTTATAAATCGCCCTTGATTAAACTGTTTAACAGACCAGTTTATTAGATTGATTGTGGATTGAGTGGAGTTTATATTACGTCTGATAAGAGATGTTATGGTCGAGGGGTATTGTTAACCTGCTCACAGGTGAATTCCACTGTAAAACCTCTATTGTACGAGTAGACATTTAGGAGCTGTAGTGGGGATATTTAATCCATGATCCGTCATCATTCCAGCCTAATTCAAGATAATTACCCTGATCAGAAATCAGATAAAATTAGTTTTATTGAGCAAACAGGTACACCATGTCAAATAACCTATTATATTACATACATGTATGATATTCAGATTAGACTTTGATCAAAATTATATACACACATACATATATACCTATGGAAATTTGGGTACGTGAAATTTATGTTACATGTAGTTATGAACAAAGTTTGGAAAATTTTTAATTCATCCGCTGGTATTTAAATTTGATTTTTCTGTGAAATCAGTTAAAATTTATATTTTCAGTGTTTAAATAAGAAGGCTATACAAGATAAACATGAAAACTGGATAAGATGGACTTATATTAAACAGTGATCCAATCTGTAACATGATATTTGTGTCTGTTAGAAAATGAATATTAACAGAATTTTAAGTTATTTTGGGATAAAGCTTTCTTAGTTTAACTATATTCATTTTTTTAGAATCTGTTCAAACTAAGAAAGGTTATCCCAAAATAATCAAAATACTGAGAAAATTAACATAACGCAAGGCTTTATGGATTACAACTTCTGCTAATGAGAAAATTGTGTTTTTTTACCCGGTAGTCCTTAAATCAAGGTTTTAAAAGGCATTTTATACACACATGCAGAACATATTTGTTTTAATTCATACAAAAAATTGTATTGTTTTAACAGCATAAACTCAACGAAAATATCTAAATGACTTTTTCTTATATACAATGCTGACTTTGATTATTCATTCATGTGGATATGTTCATTGGGCTGCTCAGATTATAAGTCAGTTAGGTAAGCTCAGAAATATCAGTAGAGATTTGTTGAAGTAACTGCAGTCACATTACACCAATTATTTCAGTACATTAGATCTATGTGCAGTTTGATTGGATTGAGAAAATATGATATAACAGGCTATATGATTGGATGAATTCAGCACATCATTAATCTGTTATGTCACAGACAATCTGATTGGCTGTCACTGCTATTAATCACAAACTGCCTGTGTGTAATTATGAAGGATTGGCTAACGTGTGTGAATTGCTTGTCTTCAATCTGTTTGATTTTGAGACCATCTGTCAGAATAATCAATGGTACATCCTCTAAATAAACCTTTCATGTTAACAATGGCCAATTTTGTGACTAAATTATCCCCTTATTTGGAATTACAAAGTTTATGACAGTTTTGCTCTAAAAAGTAAGAATCTGTATCCTGTCATTGTGTCAATATTAATTAAACAGGCAGCTCAACTTCACCAGTGATTATTTCCATAACGAATTTGTTTTGGAATGAAATTAATAATGTTACATGCTCATGGACAATTTACTTACCTTGCTCGTTGAAAACCAAAACACTAATACTCGCCTATTTTGAGGTTCATCGCAAACAAAGCTTTCTTGTTCCTAGTGATAATTGCCATGAATTCCAATTCATGGGAATTATGAAAAGTCTTTTTTTCCACAAATTGATGATTGATATTTTGTGAGCATGCACTCTCTCCAGATGTTATCACAAGTGTAACAGATAAATCAATTGAAATAAAACTGGTTCCTATGTCATGTAGTAAGTGAAATACCCTTGAGTTTGATTTTAAATATCCAATCAAACAAAAAAACATGTATACCTGGTAATGTATTTGTAGGTATATGAAGTACCTATACCCGTACGAATGTGACAAACTGAAGCTGAGCAACCCGGCAGAATTACAGGCGGCTATCGACGGCAACAGACGAGAAGGTAGACGGTCTAGCTTTGGATATGATCTATCCCCTGGCCCCACCCTTCTCCCTACTACCCACCCTCACCTTAATGGTTCACTCATCAATGGAAAACTAAACACGCGAGACGCAGGTGAGGACCACAATACTCTCCCCTCGCCAATCGAAACTGAAACAAAAGATCCTTTATTCTCATCATTCAAGTTCGGCAATGATAACACAATCAGGAACAAAACATCTTTAATACTCACCTGTAAAATTCTGCAATTAAACAAGATCTTTAATACTCACCTGTAAAATTCTGCAATTAAACAAGATCTTTGATACTCTATCGTGAATCTAGGCACTAAAACTGAATCAGAAATGATATGTTATACTCTCCCTTGAATAGGGCAATAAAAACTAAATCAGAGACAATATTTTATACTCTCCCTTGAAAATCATCAAGGAAAAAAAATCTTTTAACTCTTTCAAATCCATTGAAATAAGGCACTAAAAACTCAATCAAAACAATAATTTACTCTCTTCCTTAAAATAAGGCATTAAAAACTCAATCAGTAACGATATTTTATACTCTCTCTTGAAAATGATCAACGAAGAGGAGATCTTTGTACTCTTTCAAATCCCTTGAAATTAGCCACTAAAAACTCAATCAAAACCATATTTAATACTTCCTTGAAATAAGGCATTAAAAACTCAATCAGTAACGATATTTTATACTCTCTCTTGAAAATCATTAACAAAAAGAAAACATGAAAACTCAATCCGACAGAAAACCTATGTATATTTTCTATTCAAATTGCCAATACAAAAAATATATTTTAAACTCGTCAATTTATGCAAGGAAACTCTAGCAGACACCAAACATCTGTTGTTTGTAGACTGAGGACCTCTTAACTGATTTGATACAGCCTTAAGACAAAATGAAGTTGACAAGTAGCAGCATACTCCTCTTCCTTATACAATAATGTTATCTTTAGTTCAAATGTAAAACAAAAATCAACAAAAAAATAACATTATATAAGCCAAAACCTGGTCCCTCCATTCATAAACCAACTCCTGACTAAGGATATTAAAAAGGATGAAAATGTCTTCCCAAATGATGTCCACCATTTTAATCACTGAGGGTGGGTACTAACATTTTCATCTGTAAAACAGTCCCAATCAATTCCCTATTACCCTTTTAAAGCTATGTGTGCTGTTTTGCATTTTTCTTAACATTTAATACAGTTAGAGTTGTTGTTGATTTAGAATTCTTTTCCTTACATTTATTTAAGTAATATATTTTGGAACAAAGTGCTTTGTGCATGCTTGTTGTTATGTTCGTCATTTATCATTTTTATTTTGCATCGTTGATTTTTTTGTTTTAAATTTAAAACAAGTTTATTAATTCAATTAAAGGATGATATACTTATAATATATATTCATAAGTTAGATAAGAAAAGAAATGATAATGAAATCAATAATCTGGCAAAATATAATTTCTGAACAATGTTTCTTTAGCTGCAAACAATGATTTGATTTTCTCTTTCAAAGTTAATTAAGGAATTACCTGTTTAACAAAAAATACTGAACTGTTCCATTCACTTGTACAAAATTGTGTATATGTATTTTTGTTCTGTTTAGATTCATCTCCAAAGACAAAGTTATGGCGGGGTAACTGGAGTGACTCGCTTGCACATTTACCTTCTGTTCACAGAGCTTTAGAACCAGGTGAAAATAATTGTCAACTTACTGCTTAAACTGTTTTGCTTGTATCCTTAATTTCATTCAGCAAATTTGTCATTTCTGGCAGTAAATATGAACAGTTGGTTTACAAGTCTTCTTAATTATATTACTGGCATGAAAAAACATACTTTGTTTATTTTTGGACATATTTGCAAACGTTTTAACTTTAAAAAATTATAATGCCAACAACATTAAACATGTATTAAATAAATTTCAGCACTTCTTGTAAAACTTTGCATGAGATTTTATATATTTATAACATTTAATTAGTACGTGCTAGTATCAACTACACTGGGGAAAACGGTCCATTGTGAAGCCAGTACAAAAGGGTTAATAATCGTTTAATTGGAAGGTTGAAGAAGATTCTGGTAGTTTTATCTGACTGTGAAATAGGACAGCAGTTTGTAATAGTTGAGAGTAAATCGCTGTAACAAAGTCCTGTGAATTAAAGGTCATCTCTAATCGGATGGGTGTTGGTTATAAAGTTGATTTGTACTGAAGGCGAGAGTAAGCCTTGTACAAAGTTCACATGCAAGACAATGAGATTTCATCCGAAGGTTCATTCAATTGCGGAATTCCACTAAAGGATTACGAGCAATACTCAGAGTCACTGTAAAGCAAAACCTTAAAAAAAAAACAAGTCTGTCGTCTATTCAACTGATTCGGTTAAGGTAAGGTGGTCGTGTGACAATTAGGATTTGTTAACAACTAACTCTGAGTAAACAAAGGGGGATAATGTTAAATCGTCTTTTGTAGCTCATGATGACGACAGTCTACCTCCAACCCCGACCCCAATCCGCGTGTCAGAGCGAGACGCTATTGCCATGGAAGCAGCATCAAGAGCCATGGAGGAAGCGACAAGAAAAATGGAGGCAGCCTCTAGAGCAGCGTCTTTAGAAGATGCCCCGCCCAGAAAACGTATGTTCTTATCGGAGGAAGAGCGACTAATGGCCCACGCTGGAATGCCGAGTTGCCATCTCAAGATTACCAGTCGAAGTAAGCCTCATCTGAGATAGCCACTTAACATGAAATATTGTCCAAGACATTCCTCTGTGTCATTCTGTTT
Organism: Mopalia vespertina; assembly: GCA_030265115.1. Taxonomy (NCBI): domain Eukaryota; kingdom Metazoa; phylum Mollusca; class Polyplacophora; order Chitonida; family Mopaliidae; genus Mopalia; species Mopalia vespertina. The sequence continues at coordinate 16,343 of JAQQZZ010071683.1, read as the reverse complement.
GTTCGTTAGTATGTTTGTTTGTTCTTCCCCTTTGTCTTTCTCAAGTGCTCTGTCTTAATACTACGTATCCCACAATCTGCAGCTGTCTTTTGTTTTCAGTCATCTCATACACTACCAACTTGTCTCTATCTATACCTCAAATTCTTGTCAGGAATTCTCAGCTCACATTACTGATGTTGGAAACGTCTGTAAAATGGTTGTTTGAATTCTTGTTGTACAAGTTAGTGTCTCATTTTTCAAGACATCCATTGGTTTATAAAACATATGTAAAAGTCATTGTATGGACAAGGGGCCTACAGCAGTCGATTAACATCTTACTTCTTATATATATAAACCTGTATCTTTCCCCGAATTGAAAACATTTCTTAATTTATGTGAAAATACTATCATGTCAAACTAAATAACTTCTGGCATAAATTAACAGTTTAACTGTTAAATGACTTATACATTATGCCAATCCCTATGAACGGTAACTTTGATATTTCCATTAAATTTACACCTGAATGCTGATGAGAAAATGCCTAGGAAAAACGGCTCATATAAAATGTCATACAAACTCACAAAAAGGTATTAGCTACCTGCAAAACAAGAAAACTTTTAAGATCGATGTACTTTTCAAAGACTTGGAACCACAGAAACATGAGAAATTAACAGTAGGAAAACATTAATTTGTGGAATGACTTTTGACTGGAATTTTCAAAACATTGGTGTCTTGAAATGAATAGTCTCACTTTGTATTTATATTTTGTGGTATGAATTGTAACAAATGGATTAAAGGATGCTGACAGAGTTTAGATTAGAGTTAAGGATTAGAGGAGTAACTAGCTGGGGTTGTTTTTGTCACAATATTCATGTTTACTGTGGTTATTCCAGTAGACATATAAGAATAATGGCTACCTCCCAAAAAACAATCTGGAAAGTGAATTTGCTGGTGGGAGGCCTCTGCGATGAAGCAGTGTTAATAAATAGCCATTGGAGGAGATTTTATGTTGGTTGTCACTCTGCACAAAGTGTGTTCGCTTTCACCGAAACTCTATGTACTTATGTCTAGGGCTTTAAATAGGAGACTAGCGAAGGCAACAGTAGGTAAGCCATCATCTTGGAATCTACTCTTAATAGCTTTAGAGATTCCCAGCTATATGATGGTTGTTAAATAAATATACTAAAACTATAGAGTGGGAGGGAGGTAAGGGGAGGATATCGAGCAGCGAGGGCTTAATGCTTGAGCCCATGACGGCCGGCGCCAGGTGATGCTAGCCCCCCAGAACAATCAAGGCACAGCCCATGATACAGCCGACTGACAGAGAAAACTGTTCTCTCTTCTGTTAGACAACCACCTGTCAAGAAATAGCCCGATTCAGAGGCAAGCAATGTAAAGGTCCCATGGTTTCGTTGTTAAAGAATAAATTGTAAATTAAGATAGAAAAATACCCATTTTCTTCACGATGCTTCCGACATCAATCATGCACAGCTCTTAAAAACGCATTACACATGAAAGTTAATTTGGAATTGTTTACTTTAACTAATTCAACTTAGAGCTGACAACTGAGACAATGCAGCGCTATTCTTACATGTAGTCAGGTGTGCCGTTGTGGATGGAAAAATATATTGGGGGATTCAATTAGACAAACGCTATCGGTAGAAAAATTCAAGGTTTGTACGTGGACATTTTGGTAGGGTCTATAGGAGGCCTATATTTAAACTTCGATTTCCCCACGCTGTAACCATTGTCTATCGAATTTTACTTGAAACTTCATAATTTATAAACATGGAGACAAAAGTTTGCCTTGTGTTGTTGAATGTGTAGTCTACATACTGTCAAAAAAGGGAATTTATTGAGATTGTTACTGAGCATGCAGAACCATATGAGCTGATATGTCATTAACATATTCACGAATTTATTTTCCCATTTATTAAAATCTTGGGGTGTCCACAATACATTAATACTGTACAGAGGCCATATTAAGAAAATGTCATAGGAGGGAGAAAAAAATCGTATATATGATAAAATTTCGTTACGTTAAACTATAGGGGTACAAATATCGTGTGACATTTTGTGAAGGCGGCCTTAGGGCTTGTAGATGTGAATACGTATTATGTTTGAACTGCTCACAGAAGCGGTATTAAACACGAGCGAAATGGTTAACCTTGCGGCGCTTTGTCATAAATTACGTTATGCCATGATGTGTATAGTAACATGTTTGAGTTCAAGTAGTCGACAGCCACATCAACGTGATTACTGGAATAGAATTCCGATATTTGGTTGGCAGTATAATTGGGGATTAGATTTAATAGTGCCTACCTATTTAATGACAGATGTATGCAGTGATTCGCGGAAAGAAAATTGTATAAGATGCCCCAATAATTGGCGCTGTGTAAATGGCTGAGAATAATGAAGCTTCTAATCAGCTTGCATTTCAGATTGTGGTTAATTTGATATAAATATTAACTCCCCAACATGCATATATAAGCTGACATGTCTTATGTAAGAATACGGTGGGACACATTACTACTGTCATTACTTCCTTCATGGGGATTGAGGAGAAACTAACCAAAGCCTTTGTCGCGGTCATCTGTTTGGCTGAACTGACCAATTAAAGCACTGATTTCGTCTACGGAGTTTATTAGGCGCTTTGTCTGAAATAAACAAGTCGTTTGGAGCTTTCAGACCTATTTTCCACTCGGACCTAATTCGCCAGGGTTTATTTCTTCCCTGGACTAAAGTCGTAAAGTTCTTAATTGCAATCGGAAACACACACGTCATGTTGCGGACTTTAATCACGGGCTTTATGAATTAACCAAGTAGTGTCCAGACTAGTTGTGTGAAATCCCAGTAAAGTCCTAACACCTCCTGCCGGGGTAAGTGGACTCCGGCCAGAGGCTAGCCACAGCACCTGACCCGCCGTAGACGATGATACACTCCGGTCAACTACTGTCGGTTTGTCCGAGACGGACCACTCATCAAATCCTACCATTCTATCACTGTTCAATTGTCACCATGAACACAAAGTTAATTTCCATTCAGAGTGTAAGATCTTAATGAGACGCTAAAGTCTATTGTCGATTCCTCAATTACCCAGTGGTCAGTCTACCGCCCCTGACCATACGGTCTGATTATCCTATAATTATACGACGATACACCAATCTGTTTCCAAACACGTGATCCGTGGCTACGCTTCAAAACGGAAGCTACCAAAAATAAAACACTAACCAAAGAGTGGGCGGTAAATGTGAAACAGAAATATCCTGTTTATTAAAACAGCAAATAATATATCGTAAAGCATATAGAATTCTGTCAGACATCAAAACACGCTTTGCAAATGATGGACAACTAAGTGGTAGGTAAATGTGAAACAGAAAATATATTTTTTTTATTGAAATAGTAACGAATATATCCTTACGCGCATAGAATTCAGCCCTACATCAACACGCTTTGCAAATCATGAGGACAATAATTAAAAAGGTTTTGATGTCAAAATATCGTGTTATGCCATGCAATGATTTGCCTGTTCGAAGAAATTCAACTTCACAATAACGATATAAAAAAATTATCGATTCTCGGTCAAGTCAACTTAAGCCTTTGAAGACAGAGCTGTGAAAGAGAAAGAGAAGTTGGTTATAAATGGCTCTCTTCGTGCTAAAGCATTTTGCGAAATAAACCCATAAAGCTAAACATATAACAAGTGTTGATAAAATAATGAACAAATTACGTTTCATATGATATTGATTCTAGGCATATATCTGTGCAATAATATATTGCGGCATTGTTTCGTGTACAACTTGGCTTGTCGCTGATTCGGGGGTACAACTGCAGTATTCTTTCTATAGAATGTGTATATAGTGTGTTATATAGTGGATAATTAGACTGAATATTCTATGGGATGTGTGTATACTGGGCAATGATGTGAAGATCTGCGACCCGTCCACAAAAACAGGCTATAACGGTGATCAGAATAAAATCCTACAGTAAGTCAGTCCGCAGATGAGAAGTTTTTCTGGGCCCGGCTTACGGTTGTCTTCAGCCGCAGGACAAGATATTCACGTAGGGCATAGAAGCCAGCAACCTTTCCTAGCCGGCTCTTCCAAGGGGCGCGGAACAAGCGCGGCAGTTTGTGGGGACTAGTCCGCGAGATTTGCCCTAAACCCGCGAACCAACAGTCCTGCTTGATCGTGGATAGTTGTTAATGCCGTTTGGAAGAAATGTGATGGCTTTGTTCAAGATCATGCCGCTTCTTTCTTCATATATTCCTCCTCTTCTTTTTTCCCTGTATTTCGGCTGGCGTTGGCCACGTGTTCGTAGGTTACCTGCAGAAAATAAGGTTTAAATCTAGCTCTTCCTGTAGGATTAAGTCGCCTCATTTGTAAGGCCTGCAAACGTGGCTTCGGCCATCTCGCCAGAATTAACAAGCTGGATCAGAGAAGAGCGCCGTTGAATTTCGCCCCCTTGTGTGTTTCTTTGGATGTTTATACACCGATTTCTACTGTTAAGATACAAACATTGAGTCCACAATACTGATAATTAGTTTTGAGGTCGGTTGCCATTAAACGATTAGTGAACGCCTTTTTGGCTCTGTCGCCGACTGGTGTGCCAATGACTTCTTTCAACTCCATTTTAATATTTTAATCCAATGCTGCGTTTTGATATAAGCTCTGTATGTATTTGATCGCTGTGATATACGTGTTTCTATGTGGTTCTCTTTGTTGTTTATTTGTTCATGTTGATATTCGTCCGTTCGTCAAACAGTTTTGATGCCCCAAAGCCATAGTTTATTCCACTTTAAATTCCAATGTGAATAAAACAGCAATTCCTGCCTCTGTTTGCCGATTTCAATTCTATCTCGGGCATTATTACAGACCTAAGTCTCTCCGTACCTGAGCCAAACATTCTGTGTGTTTTTAATTTTGTTTTCTCTGTGTTATTGCTTGATACACCTTGCAAGTAAACGCTGCTATTAAAATGGTTGTGTGAGTGAATACTTAGACATTTCATGCCATCTATAAAATGTTATTGATATTATTGACGTGATAGTTGATCTTTGTGATAAATCATCGCTCTTTATTTGGGATCATGATAGCAATTGTCGGTATATAAACATAGTTGATTGGGTGTTCTGTTTCATAACAGCTATGTATTCTTCTAATAGACTCCATAACCTTACATTTATTGAGTTTCCCATTCTTTAAAATAATCACCTGTTTTTTACTAGCTCTTGTTTATATAACTATAGAACAAAACCACTTATTATCACTTTTGTATTTTCTATATTGCACAGTTTTATGTGAAATTACTTTCAATGATTCAGTATATTTATTTATTTTATTTTATAATTAATTTTCTTTGTTTTTTTCAGACGATGGACGTTGTGAAATCGACAATTCTTTAGTGGTCAGCATGGAGATCAACGGTATAATGTATCAAGGTGTCTTGTTTGCTCAACATCCAAGACGTCTGTGAACAATACGTGAACGATAAATAAGGGGTATAACTATAGACAATTATACTAAGACTCTATGTACGTTTTTGTACGTTATAAATAAACTTACGGTGTTCAGTCATTGGGATGTCGTCTTTCGATACTGAACTTAGCGTGATGGGCGTATACTTAATGTCTTACATAAAATATATAACTTCCACTGATTTTTGGAACGAAATTCAGTTTTATCTGCGGCCCCCGTTTGGCAGCTGAAATTCATATACTCTCAGTGTCTCCTGAATACTTCTCAGGTGAAAGATGGCCACGAGCAGTGCTCGTGTTGGACCTAAAGCAACCTTAATTTAAGAACCCTACAACAGAACCCAAGTGTTAAGCTGGTGTCAGGCGATTGATAGACGTTTGGACTATGCTGTTCGATCTGGTTTTAGTTTTCAAGCGTGTAGGATTCGTCACTAGAAATAACACTGTCCGTTCATGAAGTTTAGTGACGTAGTGAAGGTAGACGATATATTCACCAGGCACCTCCAACAAGAAACCACAATTCTATAAGCTGGCTGATATCTGGCATACATAATCCCATCGAACTCTGAAGTATTATAACATTGTTGACGTTAATGTCTAATCAGAAAGGGGATCCCCCCTTATCTACGGAAACTTTTTTGTGTTGTACATGTGTAATTTTAGTAAAATTCATGAATACTTTACAATACTGTCTTCACCTATATCCATATATAATAATTATATAGCCATCTTGTGATGAACGTTCGTTTAAATAAACTTGTCAATCATATCCTGTTATCAATACATCATGTACATACTATTTTGCTATCATGCGATTAAGACATATGTATTAATTGTATGTGGACGTAGAACAGCCTTTGGTGTACTTATTTCTGTGTACGATGTATGAGATCATTACAAGGTGTACTCATTTCTGTGTACAATGTATAGGATCATCACATGTGCATGTACTCATTTCTGTGTACGATGTATGAGATCATTACAAAGTGTACTCATTTCTGTGTACGATGTATGAGATCATTACAAGGTGTACTCATTTCTGTGTACGATGTATAAGATCATTACAAGGTGTACTCATTTCTGTGTACGATGTATGAGATCATTACAAAGTGTACTCGTTTTTGTGTACGATGTATGAGATCATTACAAGGTGTACTCATTTTGTGTATGATATCATTACAAGGTGTACTCGTTTTTGTGAGATTACAATGTGTACTCATTTGTGTGTACATTGTATGAGATCATTACAAGGTGTACTCCTTTTTGTGTACAATGTATGAGATCATTACAAGGTGTACTCCTTTTTGTGTACAATACATGAGATCATTACAAGGCAGATGGTTATAATAGAGGAACCAAATTGTGTGTGTTTTTTTAGATCGTGGACGACTTCTATGGGGATTCCTCCCCTTTTCCCAGCATTAACAGCAGTACAAGATCTTTCGTTTTAAGTGTGATAATCTACAGGGAGTAAATTAATTTACCTTTTAATTAAAATGTCACCCGCCACTGAACGTCCATTCAATTAACGATGTAAAGGCCATTCGTGTGATGCTTCCAGCGGAAGCAACCCTTACCAAAAATTGTGTTTGAAGAAGACTAGTTTGTGCTAGTCCTTGTACAGATTACTCATATTGTGACAAAGGCTACTGTTTTTTGTTTTTTTGGGGGCGAGGTATTTTATTTTTTATTGTTTATTTATGAAAAATAGGCCTCTGTGGAGAACGAAGTCTGTTTATATAGCTTATTCATAAATACTCAGCGTAAGTTATAATGTGCATAGCGAGTTGGTGACGCACTTCATACTACCTGTTCGGCTAATACAGTAATCTGTACCTAGTTTATTTTCAGATAGTGTAATTATCATCATTTAGTTAAGGTAGTGTATATTACCAGTGTTCGAAGGTCCTACTGCCTCAGAAGCTATGGTTATACTCAGGGAGGAACACTGTCATGCATCAAGTCTCATCTCTTTTTATTACAATCAACACACCCCCAAATACACGTCATAATCGCTTTATTAACGATCAACATCTACCAATTTAGACTCATTTCTTCTTGGTGTAAAGAATCTCTATATGTGCGATATATAAGGTGTATAGCTTTGGTGCATTCTGTCCATATGGAAGACTTATGACACAGATTCATTTTAACAACTATATAATAAAGGTTTAGGGACAATTTTGTGTTGTAATATATTTATCTATACGATCGACGTGACTGCAACTTAAGAAAAATCGACCGCACTACTTTTCAAGAGTTATTTGCTGCTCAACCAGATATTGGCCAACCGTAACGAAGAGGCGGTCCACGTGCATCGAGCCAGCCAATCGATTGCATTTATGAGCTCTAGTGGGTTTATTGTTCAACCAATAGCAAGCCGTTTCTTTCCCATCGACAGTCGGGCCTGCTGGATTAGTAATTTAATTTCTCACGCCTTTATTTCTATTTTGGACATCGCTATTGCAAGGCATTTTTATTTGAAAACATAAATTCAGACATATCTTGACGAAACGTTATATTTGCGATATACATATTAGTTAAATATTACAGCTTATTTACAAGCGCGCGTTATTTAATTGTTTTATACATGTATAGCGATTACCCACGTTTTGTGAAATATTATTGATATTGTGTGTCTCTGTAATACTGTATACGCAAAATGCGTTGTCTATTTTATTATATTTGAGGAAAGCAATCTCACAATTTTTATTTTGTTATTTTCATTTTTCGGGAAACATATCACACAGCAATATTAAACCGTCGTGTCGAACGAGATTTGGTGTGGTTTTAATTAAGAATTAAATTAAAATTAATTCAGATATTTAACTGAGCCGTGTTAAAATTAAATACCAAATCTGTTGTTGGTCATCTGATTAAAAAGTAATATGTTAACGAGGTTTCCTCTCGTTTCCGCCAAATAATGGAAGTGCGTAGTACATATGTCACAATACGTAATAATACGGCTTTAGTCCCAAGTCTATTCTGATAACGCAAGTGTTTGTTAAGATCGTCCTGTCAACCATATATAGGTAGCGTGTTCATAACAAAACAACAATCGAAGATATATATGTATTTCGTGCTATGGTGTCGACGGTTCTTATGTATCACCTAATATAGGGAATCGTCCGGAATCTTTTTTTATTCGTTATTGCATCAATTTCATTTGTCAATGATTTATGTTACCTTTTTAACATTGATTTTCTTGAAGTAAAAACGCATTCGCTATATGTGTCTGTGTATGATTTGGCTCGGCAAATGTTCTGGGTGGAAACCGTATGTGACTGTGTCACTAGATTAGGGATTAATATCAGGTGTTCTCATTGTATTTATTAATAGCGCTGTTTTGTTTTTTGTGTAATATACGCTGATATGCTGAATGGAGCTAGGGTGCATGCATCCGATTTGACTATGTTCGATATTATACCTCATGGAGGGGTTTTTTTCATTTATAATTTTATCCCTTTTTTATTTTTTATTGTGGTAATAATAATTAATTTGTGTGTAAATTGGAATTGTGTTTTTGACACATGTGGTGATTTGTTTTTGTGACGGAAATGTTAAATTTGTTTATTATCAATGCATAAAGCGTATATCTATATCCGCTATCGCCATAAATAACGCATATTCTTTAGTTTTAATAGTGGACTCGAATCTGTTCTTTGTGAAAATAGAACGATAGATGAAACATAATCATGTTATGGGCAGTCATGGGAATAGTTGGTCCGGATATATGTATAACGACAATAAACAATAAAGTTATACTCTATAAATGGTATGTTTCCTACATATATACCCGAACTAATGTCGAGTAAGTCACCCTTGAAACGCTGTGGTGGCAGTTAATTCATCATGAAAAAGTTATACTTTAAATTTCTATCTTAAAATTTATATTAAATTTTGGATTAAAAAAAAGTATGGATTTTACACCGATGCGTGTTATTGATTTTTTGATTTTTTGATTTTTGATTTTGATTTTATATAAATCTGGTTACTTTAGTCTTATTTTATCTATTTTAAGTCTTCGGCCTTTAGGGTGCATATTTACGTATACACAAATAATTGTAAATATTGATATCATACGTATACTGCTTTGTATTTTTATCATATAGTATAATGGTCATTTCGGGATCGAGTAAGTTACTGGGTGTTGTTTATCAGTAAGTAACGTACATTACATGACGTACGTTCTCATTGATGTCAGTGCATCACGCAACGTATGATGTCATTGGTATCAGTAGCACGTGTTGCGCATAACGTGTTCTTGATAGCAGTATAACACCTTACGTCAAGTAACGTACACTTTCATGAAATGGCCCATAACGTATATATAAATTCATATATTTAAAAGACGGGTGGGGTGTATTGTGTGTGTGAAAATTAGGCTGATGAATTATAAATATCTCATCTGGTAAGTTATGTTGTGGATATGAGACCCCCTCTTGTGAACCCTCACAACACGTGCATGCATGCTTCTTTCCACGTGTATACATGTATAATAACACGCGCCCAAAATTTATCACAAATCAACTCTCGAACTGTCTCCATGTTACATTATCACGTAATAATGCCTTTGTATATTTGTGAAAACTAAACTGTTTATTGACTCGAGAGAAAACAAATAAAATCCCTTAAGTACTTATATATCCTTTGTTTCTGTGTCTTTAAATATCGTTGTTATAAAATGGGTTTGTGTTAAACGCTTTTTCTTCTTCTCCAAAGTTCAGTGACTTAAATACAACCGAGGCACTAGGAAATTATAGGCAAACTATATTATTCTGACTTTCAAATCGATTTGATGGAGAACCATTCATAGGTATGGCTTAACGTATGGCTTACATGTCTGCAGGATTTGTGCAGTGAGGCCAGCCGCAATTATCCGGCTTTTTTGTCCATGACTGGTACGAAAGTAAATAAAACCGAATTTACAAGTGTTCAGAAGCACTCTACAAATACATGTTTATAAGTGTTCGTAATCTCTGCAGGCTGTGAAGCTCCCCATTCGCCGTTTACATTCTGAACGTTTTATAACCTTTGGTTGATTCCGCTTTAATAAATAAATGATATGCTCAAACGTATCTTTTTTTCTGGGTTAATTCCTGAATGACATTCAAAGGGCTATTTATCCTAAAAGAAATCTTGAAATGCATTACATCTAAGACTGACAATAAAGGGAGTATGAAGTCAGCTTACCTATTTCGAATGCAAAATGTCTTAATAGAATCTTTTCCTTAATACGATAACATATAGTATCCAAACATTGGTATGTTCTAATTTTCCTTGCTTTAGACCATGCAGGGTTGAATGTTGCCCTGGTGCTTTCTGAACTAAGGGGCAACACGAAACCGGTCTGCTGTGATGGGGTGTTCTTTTTACGATTGTCTCGTTTGTTACCAGTGACGCCCATGCCGGGTGATTTGCTGCACCCGTTCGGCTTGCACGTCAACGTCTGAGTGACATAACCTGAGGTGCGACGTAAAACCCCAACCAAAGAAACTTTAGACCAGGGTTCAAATATTGTTTCTATATATAACTTGGCATAATATCAAGCATGGGCTATAACCACTTAGAATAAGTGATGTGACCGGTTTCCAAGAATCACAAGGGAGGTAAACGGTAGGTTCCTGCACATATATGTGTACTGGTATTCGATGAGCCAAACGGGGAGGGGTGAGGGGACAAGATTCATTCACGAAACATTAGGTGTGATGCCTTGCACTGCAAATTGTAACCCTTATAATGACACCATTTGTTGTGACATGACCATTGTTGTCAGGGACGTTCTGTGTGATTCCCTTCATCCATTCGGCATGGTCGACATATCAATGAAATAACATTGAGAAAGGTGTAAAATCACAATACAAGAATTTTAAAACTTTTTGCCAACGTACCCTTGTTAACAACGGCTGCTGTTAGCTCATGCCTTCGTTCGTGTTATAAAGCCCGCATAGTATACAGTCTCCGTTTAGGCTAGGAAGATATCAAGAGTATCTATGTTTTTTGAATTGTTGATATTATGTTTATTTTTTGCTGTCTTTTTCAGCACCTGTACCAATTTAGCCTGATCGTATCCCGCGTGTGTTAGTCTGCTGAACGATATCCGACCAGCAATCCAGCGAAAAGCACAACTCTAAAAGAGCAACAACAACAAACTTGATATTAACAGAAAACACGTGGCGGCAAAACAACACAGGCAAATATTTCATCTTTTGGCAAATAGCAGCCCGCCACTAGAAAATTTGGTCCGATAAACTCCTATTGCTTTCTTGTTGTCACAACTCCTTTTATCGACAACAGATGGGCTTCGTTTGCTGTTTCACTAAATTAGTTAGTCTATGAGACACGCCGCCTTTCCACGCAACAGCTCCTTCTTACAAATAAACAACTCAGATAATGTACTAATACTTGACTATTCTGTTAATGATCCTGGCTGGAGAGAAAATGTCAAAAGAGAGGGTTCCAGTTATAAAAAAATATTTAAAAAAACACCATTTAGTTGCGTTAAATTAATGCATATATGGAAGCGATTGACCAATCATGATACACTGACAAATATTGTATTCGATTCCCCGATTCTTTCATTATCATGGATTTGGCGGAGAGTTGTTACATCATTTTTAAAGGAATTATTTCAGAAGCGTCATGTCTGTGATTTGACAGCTCTTAATTTGTATCCCATTGAACGACAACAGTTTCGCGTAGTATTTATATATATACAATATATAAAAAAATAACCAAGTTAAAATCCATTTTGTTTTAATTTACCAAATCAATAATACAATATATTTATGTTTATAGGTAAACATATTCTCTTGGAAAATCAAAAACTGTTAATTGTGCAAAACTTTTTGTCAATTGTCTATCCGGAAATCGAACTCGCGACCTTAGAGTGAAGCATCTAATTATCAACAAAAATATAAATTTCAATGATTAATTACATTCATGAAGTTATAATATCAGGAACTCGTGTCAACAATGAACCTTTGCTGAAAAGTTGCTTTAGTGTATTTAACTGCTTTAGTATGTAAAGAAAATTTAGCTCTCCTCCGTCGGGATTAACTTTAGTTTAGTTGTCTACAAATATATCCGATGATCACTCTTCATTGAAGTATTAAACGAATATATAATGTTGAAACAAATCTTAAAACTTGTCAGATCTGGTATACCTATAAAGACTTGCCAGCATTGTGGTATGTGGTCGATATTGTCTCAGACCTAACGGCAGATATAGGTCATATTTAGTCATTGGCTACTTCATTCAGATCCTCGGCTAACGGCAGTTTGTTTGAAGAGTAGTAATGCTGTCATTACTTAGCACTGGAAGAAGATTAACATCCCAACATTATGAAAACACTTCACATGGTGGTTTTGTGTTTGTGTCAATTATTGTTGGAATACGCCGTCATGTAAATGAAATACTCTTGATGTAAAACTCCAATCAATCAATCAATCAATCAAACTTCATTCAGTTTATTTTTCCGCAGTGATTTAAGTGAACAGCTAGCAACTGTAGCTTACGATTTTAAGATAGTGGCATATATATATTTTGAATAAATGAAGAGAGAAAAATTTGCTTGCCTCCAACGGGATTCGAACCCGGGACCTTTACGTACAAAATAATATAAATGGATTATAACAGTGTTAAATCAATCATAGAGCTAGGCATCCAAGAATCAAGAGCACATCCACTGACTCTTCAACCAAACTTTCTTTCTTTACATTAAAGGTACATTTGGCATAATTTAAAACCAACAGTTCGTGTTCGTTAAAAGCACGACCATGGCGAATGTGTATTGTTTTACATTATAATTTGTAATCTAATTCAATACAAAATATACGAGAGCTACATTTTCAATTTTGTTAATTAAAAAAACATATTATAAAAACACCTCTTGGTCAATATATCGTCGGATAGTTTCTCTCTTATATCTTTGTACAGTGTATACAATTCCGTTGAAGAACGTTAGTGGGTTGGAAACAAACAGAAGATGTCTGACAAGCCGTGTAGACCATCAACCGAAGGATCTGAGTGAAAGCCAAGACCCTCATACTAAACACTAAGTGCCCTCCAACCACGCCTAGTGCGATATTAAACCCCCAGTAGACTTATATCTGTTTATACTTTACCCCAATCTTTTATACGCGAGCAGAAGTATCGCGTGCCGAATTACCAATGTGTTTATTCGCGTTTCTGGTCCGCGTGTTGACTGCGCTACGCGGAATGATACACATCAAAACCGCGACTAACCAGCTGGGGCAACAAGCCAACGGTAAGCATTAGGGAAATTTAACCAGAGAAGAAGCATTTCTTAACGCCATTATGAGCGTCTTTATACTGATCAAATGAAAAGGGATACGATATACACGATCATGCTGGAGAGATAAGACTTCCAAAGAACTGTGTCCGGTAAACAGGCAGTACTCCTATTGATTCTTAACGACATTGTGTTGAGGTGGGCACGTTCTCTTTCATCTTAGAAGAAAAACAAAAAAACACAGATGTTATTTTGTTTTATCATCAAAACAAAATACATATTAGCCACTAATGACAAGAACTTATAATACAGTGTATTTGTTCTTGGTCGTAAAACTTAGGAGCTAGGGAAACATATACTTTCAAACACAGTGCTTTGTCTATCTTTATGCTTGCCTCCACCGGGATTCGAACTCGGGTCTCGGGTTAGCATGACCAGCACTCTAACCGACTGAGCTTTAATATATGCATATAAGATAATGATAATAAAAATAGTATGCTTCCTACAACAGATATTAATAAACTACACAACCTTTCAAGCGCAAAACAAACAACAATTAAAATTTATCGACAATAACAATTCCAAAAAAAAAACTACCACATATCTGGATTAAAAAAGTATTATAAATATATGTATAAGATTATCGAGTGAGATGCGTTAGCCCTATATACGCAGCATACAATTAACGAATCGATATGCATTATTTAACATATACTGTACAGTTTTGGTCACATGTATTTTATGAAAATCAAGTTATCTTTTTTGTGTTAGTTTAAGTTTAATGTTCTGTCAATATTAAAAACAAATAGATGTACAAGCAAATGTCAGACTATGTCTCAGAAATGTAGGCGATAAAATGTTATGATTTATTATGTCAGATTTCGTTATTAAATCTCAAACGCAATGTCTATTTTCTTCGAATAGGTAATATGACTTCGATGTTGTCCAAATTCTTCAAGTCTTAGTCCAGAAGGTGTGAGGCGTCCACCAGCAGACCGCACTACAGCCGGTGACCATGGCGACACCCTCCTTGTCGTGAGATTTCATTAATTGACAAAGGGCAAAATGGCGGCCATCGATACAAGTGTTCTAGACACCTAATCAGATTAAACAGAAGGGAGAGGAAATTTAGACGGACAAGAGAGTATGATAAATTTATAAGGTCGCACCAATGGGAGAAATTTTGTCGGATTAGCTTGCCTTCAAGCAATCTTGTTGATTACTTCACATTGGCCATGCTGATACGGAGCGCACTCTGCCACTCGCGTTTTTATTCACTTTGTCTCTTCTCGGAAGTTAGTTCATCCAACCTTTTACACTATGGTGTTACAGAGGTAGTTAGCAAACTGGCGACCTTTCATGTGATTAACCGATGCCAAACAAAAACTACATCAGCCTTACAGTAGCTCAACGCTTCTCCTCCAAATTTTTCTATCACCATTTCTTCTCCCTCGAGGTTGATTGTGTCAATTTCCCCACTCCAATCGTTTCTTTTTTTTATGTCGTATCGGGAAAAAAGATGGTGAAATAAGATCAATTACATATTGGGGTTTGTTGTTTACTACATAGTCCCTCTCATGATCAAGTGATTCGCAAGTTTCCACGCTACTTTCGCTTGGTGTGAAATATTTCTGTGATGTCAATTAAATGCTAAATGAACCACATCAAATTGTAATTATATATGTAGTTCGACAGGATTGTAAAGAAAGCTCTCAATAATTTTTATTGATTGCGTTTTATTTTAATATTGTTTTTCAATTGTATGCATTACTGTATAGGCCTATAACTAAACGAATTGTCAATAAAATATGGTTATAATCGTTCTTCAGGTCTTAAAAACAAAATCCGATAGAGTAGTGTGGTAATCAATATACTTTGATTTGACATCAGGATTTTGAGTAGATCGGGACTACTGGTAGGTTTCACCTTATATAGTCTTCATATATATTTCAGTTTTAATTTTTATACAGAGACTTTGCTTTGTAGACCTAAAAATTTAAAGTTTCTCGATTAGTCACCGTCTAGCGGGTAAGAGGGAGCTTCCAGTTGCCCTGGTGCTGTTAGAGCTATAGTCAAGGGGCGACAAGAAGACGATATGTTGTAACACCTGTAATTGCCTTTTCTTGTCTTTGTGCGTTGGTAATTGCCTTCTCTCGTTGGACTCACCCGCTGCCATGTGAGTGAAATAACCTTAATTATGGAGTTAAACCCAAATCCAACAAACAATTAAGCTGCCAACATATCGGCCAAGTTGAGTGAAGATGCATGGCGGGCGGATTATCTTGACAAACTGAGGTTGTCAAGAATCCGGGTTCGAATCCCGGTCCACCGGGATTCGAAAATGTCCCGGGTTCGAATCCCGGTGGAGGCAAGCAAATTTTTCTCTCCTCATTTATTCAATATATATTTTGAATAAATGAAGAGAGAAAAATTTGCTTGCCTCCACCGGGATTCGAACCCGGGACATTTTGGGTTATATTCAATATATATATATGCCAGAACCAGGCTTTCGGATTTACTCAAGCAAAAACCCATTGTGAGTAATATCTAGATCAAAAACATGCTAATTTAGCGTCCCTGTGTCCATGCTTTATAAAGCACGTCTTCACTGGGTAAGAATGCGAGACTCACT
>JAQQZZ010071672.1:0-21579 GCA_030265115.1 Mopalia vespertina | reverse complement strand
GATTTAGACCGAGAATTATAAAGAACACTTGACACTCCAAAACCTTAATCTAAAACATTTTTACCCTGACCGTGGTATGCAATGCTCGTTTAATCCTAATTCACAAAGACAAAATGTAAATAGCTTGTGTGTACCCGACATTTTAATACAGCGACAGAGCTACTTGGCGAGTGAGTGTAAATCAGCGAATTCGCCGAGATGACTGGACACCTATACAACTAGAAATGATACTGTTATGTTTCTTCGGACACCCGATACCAGAATAAACCGTCAGCTATCCATCTTCCCTGTCAGGGGGAATTAATCACTGATGTCAATCAAATAACCATATATACAGTACACGTGCTTGTCGGTGTTGAACAATAAAATGGATTGATAAAAATTACACGTCCTGTGCATGTCTGTTTATTTTACGTGGGTACATGTCAACGTTAATGAGCACAATGATAGATTTACACCAGAAAAAAGATTCCGGATTGAGACAATAAGAGCTCTTGTCGTGGCCTTAATCGCCTTCGTCCTCTCATTGTTGAATGTGACGAGACTGTTAAAAAAACACCACTTCTTCGCCATTCATACATCCTCGTTTAAACATCTCATAAATTTTATATGACCGTTTTCACGGTACTATGCAATTACAGTCCTCGGATTTAAATTATCTGCGTACACGTCCGTATTACTGAGCAACGCGTCATTTCTGTTCAATCTCATTATAGTTTGTTTAAAGTCACCAGGCCATTTAAAGAAATGGTTGCAAAATTTAAATTTAAATAAAATTAGCCTTTGGCAGAATCGTGGGGTTATGTTTAACACGTTGCAAAAATACCTAGGCATAGGAGATAAGGTGTTGACTTTGAATTGATGAATACATTATTTAACAGACTTGCAACCAGGTTTTAGTGAAGAGAAAACACAGCGCCGGCGTCTTTTTCTCCCATTTCTTTGTTTTTTATCAATGGTCTTTCAGTTATATTCGTGTCATTATTATGGTGTCCAACTTAATGTACCAGTTTCCATTTTAAACAAAATAAAATCAACGAATGTAAGAAATGTAATTTATTTCCTGGTAATTTTCTGTAAATATGTCTGGTGCATTATGTGATAAAATTTACAATGGAGTACAAGATTGGCCGATACTCTGGTTTACATCGACACTCTTGTACAACACGAAACATCAGTTTCCTTTCTACATGTTATTCTCAGTCGTATTCAGCTTTTATATGTGTCTCTTTGCTTTTTTAAAAATTTTAACAAGACTGAATAGAGATCACAAATAACTAATAAATTGTCATCAAGAAGACCTTCTGTTGTGGCCTATTTTTGTTTGATGTCTTGTCCTGCCTTGTCTTGTCTGTCTTGTCCTGTCTTGTCTTGCCTGTGTTTGCTACCAGTGATAATGAGGTGAATTTCCTTCACCCATAGGATTGACAAAGCCTTAAATAAACCCAAGCAAACCTATACAATAGGTGCATCACAAGCAAAACTATTGACTCACATTTTGTAACCCTTTGTCACACTCTGTAATCCCCTCTACCACAGTGTGTTATCCCCTCTCTGTCACTCTGTAACTCTATACATGTCACACTCTTCAACCCCCTCTGTCACAGTGTGTTATTCTCTCTCTGTCACGCTGTAACTCTCCCAGTCACACTCTGTAATCCCCTCTGTCAGAGTCTATTATCCCCTCTCTGTCAATCTGTAACCGTCTCTCAGTCACGCTCTGTAATCCCCTTTGTCAGAGTGTGTTATCCCTCTGTCACTCAGTAGTCCTCTCCCTGTCATACTCTGTAATCCCCTCTGTCTGAGGGTGTTATCTCCAACCCTCTCTGTCACACTCTGTAATCTCCTCTGTCTGAGGGTGTTATCTCCAACCCTCTCTGTCACACTCTGTAATCTCCTCTGTCAAAGTGTGTTATCCCCAATCTGTCACTCTGTAACCCTCTCTCAGTCACGCGCTGCAGTCCCCTCTGTCAGAGTGTGTTATACCCTCTCGGTAACCCTCTCCCTGTCACATTCTGTAATCCCCTCTGTCAGAGTGTGTTGTCCCCTCTGTCACTGTAGTCCTCTCCCTGTCACATTCCGTAATCCCCCCTGTCAGAGTGTGTTATACCCTCTCTGTCACTGTCTAACCTTATCTCTGTCACACTCTGTAATCCCCTCTGTCAAAGTGTGTTATCCCCTCTCTGTCACTGTAATCCTCTCTCAGTCACGCTCTGCAGTCCCCTCTGTCAGAGTGTGTTATACCCTCTCTGTAAACCACTCCCTATCCCATTCTGTAATCCCCTCTGTCAGAGTGTGTTTTCCCATATATGTCACTCTATAACCCGCTCCCTGTCACACTCTTCAATCCGTTCTGTCAGAGTGTGTTATCCCCTCTGTCACTCTGTAGTCCTCTCCCTGTCACACTCTGTAATCCCCTCTGTCTGAGGGTGTTATCTCCCTTTTGTCACTATGTAACCCTCTCACTGTCACGCTCTGAAATCCCCTCTGTCACATTGTGTTATTCGCTTTATGTCTCTCTGTAACCCTCTCCCTATCAGACTCTGGAATCCCCTCTGTCGCTCCGTAACCCTCTTGCTGTCACACTCTGTAATCCCCTCTGTCACAATGTGTTATCCGCTCTATGTCTCTCTGTAACCCTTTCCCTGTCACACTCTGGAATCCCCTCTGTCGCTCTGTAACCCTATCTATGTCACACTCTGTAATCCCCTCTGTCACATTGTGTTATCCGCAGGGTGTGTTATCAGCTTTATGTCTCTCTGTAACCCTCTGCCTGTCACGTTCTGTAATCTCCTCTGTCGGAGTGTGCTACACGCTCTGTCCCTGTGTAACCCTATCCTAGCCACACTCTGTAACCCCCTCTGTCAGAGTGTGTTACCCGCTCTATGTCCCTGTGTAACCCTATCCTAGCCACACTCTGTAACCCCATCTGGCAGGGTGTGTTTTCCGCTCTATGTCTCTCTGTAACCCTCTCCCTGTCACATTCTGTAATCCCCTCTGTCAGAGTGTGTTACCCGCTCTGTCCCTGTGTAACCCTATCCTAGTTACACTATGTAACCCCCTCTGTCAGAGTGTGTTACCCGCTCTATGTCACTCTGTAACCTTATCCTAGTCACACTCTGTAACCCCCTCTGTCGGAGTGTGTTACCTGCTCTCTGTCACTATTTAGCCCTATCCTAGTCACACTTGGTAACCCTCTCTGTCAGAATGTGTTACCCGCTCTATGCCCCTGTGTAACCATATCCCAGTCACACTATGTAACCCCCTCTATCAGAGTGTGTTACCCGCTCTATGTCACTGTGTAACCCTATCCTTGTCACACTCTTTAACCCCCTCTGTCATAATGTGTTACCCGCTCTATGTCACTGTGTAACCCTATCCTAGTCACACTCTGTAACCCCCTCTGTCGGAGTGTGTTACCCGCTCTATGTCACTGTGTAACCCTATCTTGTAACCCTCTCTGTCAGAGTGTGTTACCCGCTTTATGTCACTGTGTTACCCTATCCTAGTCACACTTTGTAACCCTCTCTGTCAGAGTGTGTTGTCCCCTCTTTGTCACTCCATAAGTTGCTCTCTGTCACACGCTGCTACCTGTACTTCCCACGAACTGCAACCTATCCTTGTGACTCTAAGAAAGCCTCCCTGTCACAGTTTATAGACTCTTTCCTGTCACACAACGTAACCGCCCCTTCCGCTACAATGTGTGCCCCCTGACGGTCACACTGTGTAACCCTGGTGCTTTCACACTTTTTATACCTTCTCTGTGACCCACACTATCCCTCTCCCTCTGTTACACTCAGTACCCTCACCTCCCACCCACCCGACCCCAACACACACACACACACATTGCCATTGAGATGCAGGAGAACAGTACGTTCTTAACAATAGGGCCGCGGGGGAAATAGTTAATTATGTAGAAGAAAGAACACAATCGCATCACAAAAGCATGATACTCTACCTTCAGGCTGCTTACCTATATGCAGGTTAGAAACTTAACCTGATCGTTTTGGTAGACAAAGAGAACTCGGTCCACTTAAACGTATTGTGTTAACGTTCATGGACATACGGACGGTGTTAAAACGAAGATACATTGGGGGCTGTTTGACGATTTGATGCCCTGATAAACCCCGTGCCTTCAAAAAAATTACATAGTTTCAATAAGACGAACTGTTCTTGTCTGACTACAGGAAATTCTATGCTGATATTGTGTATCTGCTGGGCATATTTTCCAACATGTCACAGAAACTCCTATCAATGGACGAACTATTTAAATTACATATACCACTAAAATATAGATTTTATATTCTTCTGATCATAGTGTTAGTTATTAAAGAATAAAAACACAACGAGCAGGAACAAATCAACAGAAAATATTTACCAAAACATTACAAAGATGTTTCCTTAAAATCGCTAGCTCCTCACAACACTTACCCCTCAAAACGTCTATTGTTTTAGTAAAGAAATAAAGGTTTGTATGCTGGTGAATTCTCATGTATTTCAATGCTGTAGAAAAACTATCCCTAGAGTTGCTGCTCTTGATGTCTGTTTGTACCTCGCTTTGTAAACTTTAACATGGCGAATTAGTCTAGCATGATTCTGGCTTCTTATTTTTTAACCCCGGGAGATTATTAGTGTCAAAGTACAGACCATCGATCATCCGTGCTCGACCAGACGTCCATCTGTCTGAACAGGAAAGGGGTCTTACTCCAAACCACTATCTCATCAACATCTCACAGAGAGAAAACCAGGGGAAAATTGGATCATTCCCAGTCACCTATGATCCTCTGTTAATTAAGAAAGAAAACAGATTTCAAAAAAAGAATCAACAAAGACAATCTTGTCATATTATTCTGATAAACTCCAGCCGCATCTCTTCCTTCGTCATATTCCCCTTCCAGCTTGGGACTCTTATTTCGTTGAAAATTTCAAATTGGTATTTTATGTTGGCTTTTGTTAAATAGTCGATATAAAATATATTGTTTTTCTTTTTTGCATAAATGTATAGTTAATTAATGTTATTTTATGCAAATTGGTATTGTACTTACAGAGCTCACAAAAATTATTTTCCAATGTGGATACAACACACACGTATTCATATTTTTCTGAACACAGCTCTGGTCGATTTCGTGAAAAATAAGTCTTCTCAAGTCATACTGATTTTATCCAGCCTCAGCCCATCCGTTGTCACATAACCGATGCCAACTTGAGATACTGCTTTCATTGCAAGCTTATAATTGGTATTTTTTGTCCCTATTAGGTATATTGTTTGTATTGCTTTTTATGATGGTCTGTGTTCTATTTTTATGAACTCGCTCGGAACTGTATGTAGAAAAATGAGAATGTATGTTATTTCCGAATTGAAAAATATTTTTGTTCAGCTCTGTGAGTAAAATTAAAGTTTGCTGGAAAATACTTTTATTGAGCAAAGGAAGTGTGCATTATATTACATCAAAGAAAATATAATATGTTATTCTAATAAACGCTTTCTTTGAATGTGACTTAAGACGAGTGTCTCAAAAGTACAGCTATTGTCCAGAATGAACTCTACGTGGGTCATTTTAAGTGGTCTTTAAGCTCTGCATAATAAGTGTAGCA
The DNA here is from genome assembly GCA_030265115.1 of Mopalia vespertina. Taxonomy (NCBI): domain Eukaryota; kingdom Metazoa; phylum Mollusca; class Polyplacophora; order Chitonida; family Mopaliidae; genus Mopalia; species Mopalia vespertina. The sequence continues at coordinate 15,984 of JAQQZZ010071672.1, read as the reverse complement.
CACCGGAAACGTCCCGATACCGGAAGCTTAATTTGTTCTACGTCGATCATAGAAGCAAATAAACATTACCAGATAAGATCAGTTTGATAGAGAGATTCTCAGCAGTAGTCATAGTCTGTCTTTACAACTTATTGAAATTCGCCATCTTTGTGTGGTTTAGAGATCAATGGGAAGCAAGAAGCATACTTCACAAACACTCAAAACACGCACTTGACATTGGGCGCCATTAATGAAAAGCTAATGTCGTTTAATGCACGTCCATTAAGGTTAATGGAGGATAACGCACAACCAGTATTAGTAAACGTTGATTAAATACACACTATTCACAGATACTTGTGGCGAGTTTCAGAAAATTATATGTACCTTCCGGCAGACCAATCATTAAATTATTTTGAGATAATTAAGTTATGTCAATCAGGAATGTTTTAGCCCCCGGTCACCAACCGCAGGTATCCTTTCGTAAGACGTGTGGCGAGTTCTACAGGCTTAACTCACAGATAAGATCAACTAACTTCTCCTAACCCGCTATTTTCTTTAATACATATAGCTGTCTGCTGAATCATTTATTAGTTACATGCTATAAATGGCCCTGTTTGCTGCGAACTTTATCTGTTGTGTCAGTGATATATACTTTTAGTTGGCTTTATTCTTTAATTCTTTTACCTAATCTAAATAGTTTGTTTACATTTAGGATGCTATTCTTTTTTCATCTGCTAGCATACTGCGGCGCTACTCAATTGCACCGCGATAATTTTATTTTTAGATTCCTTATCCTATATATTAGTATCGTAAAGAAACAATGCACGAGTCCGCCCGAGATACGGCCCCTATTCTATTTTTTTTCCATCCTAGGTAACTATCAGTGGTGATGATACTTTATCGTGTACATATCCCGATATACAAATGGAAATGAGTCTGTCAGCAGACCGAATGTGTCATATTGAATATTCTGCAAGTAATTTAAAGCCATCTTACTCATATTTCCTATTGCTAGTCAATGTTTAATTTTCCCCTTTTCCGCATCTCATACACAATTCACTAGGATGTAGACTTTGTGACGGCAGAACGGATCGCCCCTAGGGCAGAATGTTGACAATCTCTACGATACAAACCCAGCTTCCCTTAAAGCTACCAGCCGCTGTTATACAGGCATTGCTATTGTGTAAATACACATCACCTCAATATATCGATAAACCCTTATCCTGGGGAGAGTTTTTAGCTGACAGATAGATTCGATAAAACGGCATTTATTTCAATTGGAACCCGAACTCAATTTGTGCAGCACTATAATGAAGTGTTATTGGCCGGATACAATCCCTCGTGGACCCTGCTCCTGCTCGTCCCAGGCCACAGTTATCTATTCGTTATGTAATGAGAAGAGTTCTAAATTTCCATGCACTGTTTTTACGCATGAGATGAGTTGTTTATTGGCTTATTGCACATGTCGGAGAAAACATACCTTTAGTAAATCTCGCACTACATATATATGTATCGCACACCTCGTAATTACTTGTAACATTTCTTAACCCACATACGAAAGCTGGGAGATGTATTAAACAGAATACTGATGATTGTCCGCTCTTTCACAGTACATCTTTGACCATCGGTAAGCATTCGCCATGGGGTTAGTTAAGTGTGAAACAGCTCTCGTAGAGTGTTTGATGAGGTCTAATGGGAGATCGGATAGTCAGCAGAAAACGTGATGAGAATACAAAACAATTTTGTAAACAGATCTAGAAAAATTGTTATGCCATTGACACATTTCCCATCTCTTGACGGTTTGAGGATGTCTTATATGTTGGGCATAATGGCCTTCCGATAGAATGTTCATTATATTGTTTCGTAAGATCACATGCCTATATCGATAAACAATCTTGTCCATAATGGCCCAATGTCGTAAGTTCATGATAACATAGAGATAGATTGTTCAAAATAGGATATTGTTCACTATAGTATATAGCATAATCTTTTACACGAGCAAGGTATTACGTTACATCATACATAACATCTTTGTTTACATTATCTATTTTTAGATTCTTAATAATGGCATATCGTTCGATTGTTAGATTGTTAACAGTATCATACGGTTAGATTGTATAGGATGGTCCTTCTTTACCTCATTCACAATGGTCTGTATTTAGACTGTTAATCATGGCATATCGTTCGATTGTTAACAATATCATACGGTTAGATTGTATAGGATGGTCTTTCTTTTCCTCATTCATAATGGTCTGTATTTAGACTGTTAATCATGGCATATCGTTCGATTGTTAACAATACCATACGGTTAGATTGTATAGGATCGTCTTTCTTTACCTCATTCATAATGGTCTATCTATAGATTAATAATCATGGCATATCGTTCGATTGTTAACAATACCATACGGTTAGATTGTATAGGATCACCTTCTTTACCTCATGCATATTGGTCTATCTATAGATTAATAATCATGGCATATCGTTCGATTGTTAACAATATCATACGGTTAGATTGTATAGGATGGTCTTTCTTAACATATTCCGCAATGGTTTACCGTTACAGTACTCATTATGTTATATGGTAAGTTTGTATCTGATTGTCTGCCCTGCATTGTTTACATTCCTGTACCAATGGATTGATTCACAGCATTAAGAAAAAGGGAATTCGTACTCGGTGTTTCACTTTGTTGACCAATACTACAAGAAACAGTAAGTTGTATATTTTCAGATGTATAGCAATGTAACACTGCAACACGAGGAAAAATATAACCTTTCCAAATACATGAGAATCTACCAATCTGACATTAATAGAAAATTACTTCCCGAGCATGTATTATCATGACAACTGGCAAAGCAAATCTTTTTTAATAAGAGAACACGTACTAAAATGTTTGAGACGGAAAATGGACCTTTTCCTTATTTTTCTCATCAAATTCTGAGAATGGTTTCATCAGCAAACAGAAACATTGAGTTAATCGTTAATTCCGTGTCTTTTTTCGGACTTTTTAAAATGCCTTTTTGTTTATAGCGTCTCGTCGATAATCAAAACATGTCAATACCTTACCTTTATGAAACTATATTGACGGACTAAAAACAAAAGTGTCCAGTTGAAGAAATAAACAATGCAATGAATCGTGTTTAGAAGACATGGTCAAAGCCTCGATAACCATGTAGAGCAAATTTGTTAAATATGTTTTCGGAAGCACTTTCCACAATATACAAATAGCTGTTCTGTTGTCAATGGCCTAAAACGCCTCTGGACGATTTTCTGCTTGTTAAATAATGAATAGAAGCAGAGGACCCTATATTATTAGTTATAGGCTGAAGTATAATTTATTGATAAGATAATTCCGTTCAGATCAGCAGAGAGAGATTTTAACATAAGGGTCACTACCTTGATAGACCCGGGGGCGTCCTACCTTTTTTCTAATTATTCCTTATTACATGGGATTAATTCTCATTTAGTTTTATAAGCTACCTTCAAAGTGATAATTACCGCACAGGTGGTGTGTTTCTGTCCCTAATTTCACAGTCGTCTCTGTTTCTGTTTACGTTTTGTCTGCTTTCCGGTTTGCGCTGCCATAGACAATGGTTGATATTATAATACAGCCACTTCAATAGGACCAAAGCTCGAGTTTGTATTAATGTGCATGTGATCAGTTAAATAGTAAAAAAAAAACAATCTATAAAAAAAACCTGATATTGTAGTATATTTTTGTTGTCATTTGTAAATGAAATCTCAGATAAGGCACAAGTTCTCTCATGTTATATTATTTATGATTCCACAGTGACTGTGGTTGGCTTGTATGAGCATGGCTGTCTGGCCATTACTGGGCTAATAAAGATGCTGGCTGACTGAAACAGCTGCGATAAACCCTTTAACTAATACATCGGGGGCCTTTTTGACTCACTTCCATGCAGTAGTCGTCATCAATTGTTAATAAGCGGAATGTTTCTCACGAGAGCACAAAATACAGCTCATTTCACTGGGAGGAATTTTTCCTAAAGGCGCAAAGAAAATCTCAGAACGGCCTCTCCGTGATAAAAATTCTCTACTATCTCTGTTAATGTGCCGAATAAAATGTCGTTGTTTTCAGTTCTCCATAATACTAACAACGTTGATAGTTGATATGTTTCCTGATGAAATTTGTTTAGCTAATAAATGCATCTAGATTGTTAATAGTATTCAGAGGTAGGCTGAGAATTTATCTGCACTTAAAATAAAAGGTGGATAATTTGCTTCCATTTAAAGTAACAAAACTCGTTTAAGTAACTCGTCTCTCTTCTTATTGTTCATGTCAGTTTTACTTAAAGACTGACACGTACCTTTATCGTTTGATTACGTTAAGTACCTGTATGGTTTCGTTAGGTGTAAGGCCACTCCACTTCAAAGTGAAGAAGACCTAATGTGTGCATGAACTATACGATACATCATTGTTACTCTGGCAATCAGACGGTCTGATTGACTCCACACAAAGTATAGGAAGTTAGACGTCCTTTCCATCCAATGACATGACAGTCATTATGATCACAATTTCAAATCCACACACCATTGAACTACATTAGAAAGGGAAAATTACAAATAAAACAATGCATCTTCTTTTAAAAGAGTTTTTTCAGTGGCCGGATTGAAATTCGTCTCAGTGTTGTACCTCTTCCACTCATTATTCCTTGCTTTATAATTGGTTGACTACAGAACACTGCTGATACGTTCATGCTTAGCATTTCAAAATGCCCATGTGTGTCAGTTATCTTCTGGTGTTTGGTCTATTCTCATTTGGTTTGATCTTTCTGTCTGTATTCGGTGGAGAATCAATCATCAGACCCCAGAGCTTCCACAATCTGTCTTGTCGTAATTATAACGTTTTTCTAGAATCCGTCCCGACAAGTTTTCTGTCAGAGGCTGTGGACTTTTCACCAATCAATAACACGCTGGCGACATTGTTTTCAAATTACATTGTCACCTCGTATGGGCCTTTGGTCCTTAGAGTCCTTGTTCTGGTAAACAGTGTTGTCTTGAAGGAGCAAGAATGGATGCGACATGGACATGTCATATTCACCTGCAATTTCACATTTGGAACCTCCAAATAGTTGACACCTAAAACTACCCACAAAAGGTGGTTGTGATGGTACCTACGGAATTGAACAGCAGATAAAAATACTAAAATGTATACGAAAACGTGGGTTGTATGGAGGCTAAGTCTTAGATGACATATTGCTCAAAACCGTGTCCCGTTTATCTGGTGATTTAAAGTTTTAATACTTGTTCCGAGGTGTTGGTTGTGAATGTCATCTAGCGGCATTGTGGACCGAGTTTGAGTACAAATAGAACTTATTAAGGGATAGATATAGCATTATATAAAAAAACTCATCTATATTACCTTTTGTGAAATGCATACAGCCTGTCGTCACATAAATGTGGGTTGTTTGTGTCTGATGACCAGTAGAATTAATTCAATTGGTGTGTGTTATTGTAGTTATTTGCAGTTTTAAGGCAGGAGTGTAAATTAAGATAGAGTGATCTCTGGATCTATTTGTCACCATTTATTCACACCACTTCAAGTTTGATCCACTCTAAAACCTTCGACTTAAATTAGGGAACATTTAAACCTCTTTTTTCAATCAATTTCTAAAGAGCTTATTTGTTGAAAACTGAAGAGTTGTCTCCTGTGGGGTTTGGTCCGATCTATCACTGGCGATATTGGGAGGATAAAATTCTCTTAAAGTAAAGTAACAAGTCGTTCAAAACTGTAAAGTATAATTAATTACGGCACAATAATGTAAAGAGATTTTGATTACGTCTGATTCAGTTTCTCTGCCGCATTCATAATCATTGTTGTTATTGGGCCATTTATGAGATCTTTACTTTGACGGGATTTTCTCTCGGTGACAAGAGGTATGAGTAATGACTCTGTATTCCCACTCAAATTGCCTTATTTATCCTGCCCTATTACCGCCATTCATAAACCCCTGATCTAACCGCATACACATACAAAACTCTCATACAATAAACAGAGACTATATAATCATTAGGTCTAACACTAGATTTTCTGCCAATTTTCATGTTTTTAAAAGTTACAGGACACACTATTTGCTCGTGTATGTTTGTGATCCATCTTGTTGAAAATTTCCCCCATTATTTGGAATGACATAGAAACATTGTACCTTAAAACAACGATGACTAGGCTTGTTCCTGACGTATTAATGTCGTCGAGGGAATACAAATCAGTGTAATGTCACATAAAGCCGTATTTCTGGAAGCAATGCTCTTTTCGTGTCAATATCCCCATTTGTGCAATTGTGAAGAAATGATGATTGCCTCTAGAGGGATTGGTCTCTTACACTCCTTCTTTTATAGAGTTTGAATATTTCTTTACCACTGAAATAAAGAAGTGTTTCTAACTCGCTTTTCTTACACTTTATGTTTCTGTCTTGGCGTTCTTTTTCGCAAATATATGAATGACGATTTTATCTTTAAGAATTTGAAATGTTTATGTTTGTGCCAATAGTTGTTACCTTCAAATGAGACTAGGCTATCGAGGAAGTTCAAACAGCACCTAAATAGCTCGTTTGATTTCAAGGAAACTTAACTGGTGATTTATGTAGTGTAAAGTGCTTCTGTCATATCCGTGAATGAAAATGTACAGCGCAGTGAACCCAACCGTTGTGTATCTTTATTTTCAAATCATCCTTTGTTGAAATACTGTGACATTAAGTTGGGAAACTTCTCAGTTGTGTCATCGAATGTTTTGTGCAACTCTTTTCGATCTTAATGAAGTGAATTGCATCTGATGCTCTAGCGTGTAATACGATACTCGGAGAAAAGACACACATTAATTCACGACAACCTATAAATCTTGCCTCTCTGAAATGAGCTAAATTAAACATTTTTTATCTGTACTTCTAGATGGGATTTAGAGAGGACAGCATCCTGTTGTAACTGTTCTTCTTTCCTACCCAAAGAAGGGTATTTAAAGCGATGGCAATGTAGAACACATTTATATCTGCTTGTTCGTGTCTTTAGTACCAAAAACCTGTTTCATGGCCGAGCCAATCCCTATTGGATTTGTATGACACATTTGTGAATATTAAAATCATTATTGAATCAGTAAATTTCCTGTGATGATTATAATGGCTAATGAAAAACTATGCTTTTTACTGTTTATTGAAATGAAAAAGATGCCCAATAAAGAGAATTGAGCGAATGTTGTCAAAGTAAATAAACTAAGAAGACAAGGGGGCACATTTGAACAAATGAAATACATCGCATTGTACTAAATAGCTTTTGTTGCCATTTTTCATGGGGAAGTATATATGTGCCGTTGTAAAGCAAAGTGATTGTTTCGTTAGACGCCTGGTTCTCTTTCGGGACTGGCCCTCTGTCGTGCTTTATTCATAATTCTTAATCATAGTTTGTAAATTACCCTTTCTTGTTAGAGACTATTTGTTTTCAAGACTTGACAGAGAATACGGTTTGCATTCAAAACCTTCCCAAGAGATATTTTCTATTAACATTCGAATGATTTTGGTGGAAGAAGGTGTTTTTCTGTCTGGCACGTATAGAGTCTTAACGTCTCCAGGAAGTAGTGTGCATGCCGGCCACACGCACAACCCACCAGGAAAAGGCTGTTTGGTATAGACCTACATCAAATTGAAGAAGCTCGGTAGAGTTGGGTGGATCTTAAACCCCGACTGTGTATTTAAAGCACAGTTAATACAAATTCAAATATGTGTACCTAATGAACTAGATAAAGTATCATTTTATTAGTGCAAGTTTAGTTTGTTTCTGTCATCATGTTAGACCAACAGAATTAAATCCCAACAGATGCTTGACCAACATTGTTATGAGAAGAAAACTGATACACCTCGAAAACACACTATCTTCTGGCGTACCATGTCATATACAGTCCCTGAGAATCGAACCAGCGGCCTCAGAAATTAGGGACGGGGTGGGGATTGAGTTCCAGTGCATTCTCTAGAGGTGTATATGTTTAGACACTGACTTGGGACACCCATTAGTTGGAATGAGTATGATAATCAGATATGTTTCTGCCAAAACACTTCAAACTTCAAAGGTTTCTCTAACCAATAATCGTTACATAAGTACCCTGGAACCAGTTGAGTTTATCCAGGCTTGATAGAGCACTGGCTGAATACGTCCGAATGCAAGAAGTCAACTCAATGTGAATAAGATGGCATCAAAGAAAGTCTCTCCGAATCGAAGTAGAGTTTTTCTTATAACTGATTCACTCAACAATAGCAGAGAAAACACTTAGATCCTCCAGGAAATTCCTTCTTCTAGTCACAACTTGTTATTTTAGACCACGTGCTATACGGACAATTACAAGGGACATGCAATGCGGCGATCCATTATAGTTTCTAGTGTTTTACATTTTCTTCTTAAAAGTAAACGTCACTCGACGGAAATCAGGATTGTCTGTGAGTATATGAAGGGTTGTATTAGTGGGAGATGAATGAGGCTAGAGAACATGGTAGATTGTCTTTCTCCCACAAAACGCCACTTCCTGACAACCCCTTTACTCCCAGCTTTCTACCTCCTTCACTCGTTTTTCCTTCTGAAATTACTGGCAATGATGAATGATCACATTGTTAAGTCGAATATTAATTGCAGGGGACTGCTCCGATGTTGTGGTTAAGCTGTAAAATCCCTCATTGTTACTGAGAGAAGTTAAAACAGAAGCCTGTCCAACATGTTCTAATATATAGCTCAACCGCTATCACTTTCCTTCACATAAAAAACTTATACATTTTTTTGTCAGAATCCATTTAACATTCTTGATGTCTTTCCGCCTTACTGTGATTTGATCTTTTTTTAGAAAGTGTTAATGAATAAACTGGCGTATTTATTTTAATACAGAATTTTGGCGCATTTAGTTTTCAATTGTAGGAAATGTCTCGTGCATACGCAAAATGTTTCGTTGGAAACTCATGAAGAGATTATCTTAAAGAAGGAAGAGTCGCTCGCTTTCCAGCCACACTGAACACACAGACCCCAAGGCATGCTATAACGTGTGTGGTATTGTTTGATTCTGGTCCTCTTGCCACATTTTGATTGATCACAATTTAATGCAAATCAGCTGAAAGCAAGCGAGAAGAATGGGTCATATTCACATCAGCTCGCTCTCTTCTGGCAGCTATACCCCAATGTTTCGCAGAACTGTTTCAGTTGACGGGTGCACATGGCTTGGGGAAATCTGCTGTTGCCTTAGGCTTCACTTGTTTTATTACAATGTAAACTTAAAGAGATATTTCTTGAGTAAGGTCTTTCTCTCCCAGACTGACCAGTCGAGGATTAAAGGAACCCTTATTCATGTTAATCTCACAAATTTTACGTTTTCTTAACCATCGTAAACCTATTCACATAAAATCAGACCGTTGACAGAATTTAATGAAGCAAAATGCAAAGTGCTTATAAAAACTGGTGGCTGTGTGTTTAATATACTGACATTCATATGTGTATGTCAGAGACCATTGGCATGTTGTTTGAGGCCATCAGTCATAGTGATGTATCGGTTTGACGAAGTCTGCCGTCAGGCGGCGCAATCAGCCGTGGACAAAACAGTCAGTGCTGAGGCTAGGTGTCACTCTGTTAGACACAACTAGCTATGCTGTGGACATCTACACTTTAGCAAACTATCATGGAGACTACTCAACTAAAAAATTAAATAGCGATTTTATCGTTTTGTAAACTCTCTAATGTAGGTGATAAATAAGTCAATCTGTCAAACACGCGAACAGACGCCATGCATTTATTAAATCAAGACTTACAATCACTGACAATCGAACATTCTTATATCAAAACATACTTATTTAGCAGGCATATTTATAAGACAGGAATAATAACAACCTACAAAATTTAAACAGTATTTTGATTGTTTGTTTGTTTGATAATATTACTATTTTGTGGAAGGTGTTATAAATATCGCTTTCCCAATATAAGCGTCCATGCTCAGTATATATAAGGGTAAACTTGTTATTGATAACTCTTTTGTTGCATTGATTATATGTTTGAACAAATACAATATACGAATACAGCATAGCAACAATACATACTTGCAGTTTGTTCCCGTAATTAAACATTGATAACGTGTGTGATTCTCGCACAGATCTGTCTTTTGACATTATTCACGTACAAATTATGAAAGCATGCAGAATGTGGTTATTTGCTGTTTCTTTACCTCTTGCAATTGAGAACCCTAAAAAAGGAACAATTGGCTTTATTCCATAACTTCTTATTTCACAGAGACAGCAGAGTCAGGAAAACAAAACACAAAATATTAAAGTCAAACAGAGCTGTTTTCTAATTTTGGGGAAAAGACAAGTTCGTTTCATTATTTCGTTTCTATGTCAAAACGCGTTACTGGAACGTAATTTCACGAAATTTTCGTTTTATTTTCCTAGCTTTTTCCCCATATATATATATGTATATTTTAAAACAAAACGTCTTACTTCTCTCTCTTCTTCAAAATGTGAAATTACCCAGAAAAAAAGTGTAATAAAGTTGGTTTTTTTATTATTCACACTTTAATTGTTCTTTTCTGTCGTGTCAACAGAACTAAATAAAGAGACTATATAGCAATATAAAATTCATGATTTTTGTTTTATTTTCAAATTGGAGAAATTTAGCGAAAACATATGATTTTTTTACATATCTTTATCAAATTGGCGAAATTACAAAAATATATATCAAAATTACTGAAAATTGGAAAAGGCAACATCCGACTTTTTTAATAAATGTACCATTGTCATTTGTCCAATTTACAAACTTTTGAGGTTGATATTGTACATTAAATGATCAGTAACTTCATATATATTCCGTTCTTAGTTTGCACAATCCTACTCACAATGGTGAAAGTAGGCAAAACTCAATTTATTATACCATAGACAATACCTTAGCAAATCACCTCCTGGGCAGTTCCGCAAAGTCTATCTGTGTATATTTGTATTGTGCATCCGATGGATCATCTGATTCTATATATCAATAAGCATTTATTTAGAACAAGAGATGATTCATCGGTTTTAATTAATTGAGTTCCCTGTGCCAGTGTGATTAATTTTTAGAAATATAATGAATAAGCACAATGTTTTTAAATTTTGAACTAACTAGGTGTTTGGGCTGTTTGGATTTGGTTTTAGCGTACCGACCTGTTTACTGCAACATTGTATTTGTTGTTTGTCTTTATATACCGTTTGAAAAGCGTTGTTATAGCCTTGTTATACTATTAGGCTGAATTATCACTTCTTGTATAAGATACAATTGGAAACTGATAAAGATGTGCAAAATAGAAAAAGGTGTATATATGGATGTCTACTTCTGCTTACGGAGTTAACGACGCAAATGACTGCTTAATGCTTCATGAAGGCTTTAGTACATGGGAAGAAACAAATCTAACTCAACAACAGAACTGAACATGCATACATACATCTTACGTTTTAGATGTATTTTCACACTAGATAAAGTGGAGACAACACCAGATGTCACAAATGGGATCAGCCCCAGAAGACTGAGGTCCAAAAAGTTCCAATAGCTCTCATACCTACACAGTTAAACAGTAGACACCCTTGGCTAATTGCGAGGCTATTTTTCTGTTGTTTTAGAATATCTGAACATCTAATGACTAAACTGGGCATCAATGGAATATGAAATTTAAAACTCTTATAGTTACTACATGGTTAACTGCAGCCTTAATTTTAGAAATACTCAGCCCATTTACATTTTCAGATAGAAACTGTAATAATTTGTACCAATATAAATTATGCCTTTGGACGCGAAATGATATTTCTAGGTTTATACTTTGCTCCATTAGAAAATCAAAACATTAAAAGGTTTTATTCTTCTAAGCCAGTATTGTATCTCATCTCATCATCAGCTTTAAACAATTATTGGTAAAACATTTCGTGTTGTTCAACAATTAGTTTAAATAAACCCTATAAGAGAAGTTATGACTGTCCGCTAAATAACATTCTAACGTTGTAGGCCGGTTGGCTGAGTTTTCCAGCTGGCCAACATTTACTGTTCTTGGCTGGGGGTCGTGGGTTCGATTCCCGAAAGCTTTATTCCTAGTGTCCTTTGGAGACAATTAAGAAATAGAGCATGCCAAGTATAAAGACTGTCTTTTATTGCGTCATCTCACAACTTTTTGCTATTCTCATAATATTACTTTTATATATGTATCTGTATTTATGTTTATCTGTATTTATAATAACATGTAAATATGTTTCTGTTGGGGAGCATATAGAGTGGCCTTACGGCTGTGTACAATCCTCGTTAAATAAATAAATCAAGAATTAAATTAAATTTCTGTGTGGTCTTCATACATATTGTGCTAATAATACATACTAGACACATACGGGTAAAACAAATGTTCTTAGTTTTACACATTTAATGTTTTGTATATGACGGAGTCTCGTGAAATGCCTCCGGTTATGGTGGGAGCGGATTTAGCAGGTTCCATCCCGCTTATTCGCCTTCATATAAGTAAAATAATTTAAGTACGACGGGAAACGTCAAAAAACAAGCGCTTTTTGATTTATTCATATATCATATTATTTTTATTATTTTTTAAATGACTGTGATAATATCTTCTAACAATTGTGTTTTTCTGCTTGTTTCAGGGAAAGGGGAATATACATACACAGCTCCTCAACCGAACATGGGGCGAACAAATTTTACAAACAAACAGCTCACAGAATTAGAGAAAGAATTTCATTACAATAAATATTTGACACGAGCTCGACGAATTGAAATCGCCGCCTCGCTTGGACTAAATGAGACTCAGGTTAAAATATGGTTCCAGAACCGACGAATGAAACAGAAAAAGCGAATGAAGGAGGCCCAAGGTACATCCAGTTTACCTGACAATAGTTGTACATTTCCAGGTGATTTGGACAGATTAGGGGTTCAATAATCATCCCTGGTGTATATTACATCAGTGTTTGTGCCATACTTCTGGTGAAACAAAACTGTGCTCTCTAGCTGCCATATTGTATAAAGAAAACGGCCCACCGTCAGGCAGTTGTGCACCTGTACAGAATGGTGGTAAATCTTTCATCTTATCGTTTGTTCGTAAGATTATGTGTAACCTATACGTGAGTACGAATCTCACTATCATTCGGACCATCGACTCTAGTCACCAGTTGTCGTCAAACCCATCTTACTGTCGAGATCTCCAGAAAAAAAACATTCCATATTATCTATTTTATATCCCACCTTATTTCTTCTCTGTGTCATATGGTTTTGTTGTTGGGGGGTGAGTATTACCATGAGTTATACGCGATATTAATAGGTGGTTGTCCGTATGGGACGGACATATTGTTAACATAAACCCATATAGATGTCACTCATTTAGTGCTAGGTCATTTCTTTATTTATTTATTTTTGAGTGAGTTATTGCTATTGTTATTTTCAAATCAAAATGAAATCTGTGTAATATTTGGAGGACTTTAATTGTGTGTGAATTTTGTCTCGTACGTTTACACATTTTTACGTTTTATACAATGCATGCTGCGAGAAAGTTGTGAAGAGAATCAGTTCAGTGCGAAAAAATCTTTACAACAACTAATCTACGGTCCGCATAGAATTATATGAAATAATTTAGGATGTTTTTTTTATTTAATGCTGTCCTCATTGCCAGAAATGTAATGTGTTTTATTTTGGTTCAATTTGACTTTAGACTGTGCCAACACCTGCTTCACTCCTCCACATCAGTTGTCTACCATTCATCCGATTATTACATATTGGTGATTGCAAATGAGTTCCGTTAACGACGGGTATTGTATGTGATATATACCTACATACTTTTGGCTATTTATAGAAATATCATAAAAGACATCAGTCAAGCAAAGATTGTTTATAAATTTAATATTTCAATACATTCTACGTAAAAAATCTAGTGTGAGTATACTTTGGTCTAATGCAAAGAATCATAGATTAACCAAACATTCTAAGACGAGTGTTAATCAAAATGGTGTTTCGTTCGAAAAAAAAACCACATTGAATGCACTGTGTATGTATGGCAGTTCAACTTTCCTGTCAGAAATGCCTGATACCCTGTCGAAGCATAATTGTTTTTGTCTTTCTTTATATATTGAAGGTAAAAACTAGGTACTATTAAAATTACTCTTCAGCAAAGGTTCGAAGTGGATTTTGTAAAGTGACAGACAGAAGCTCAGGAGAGACATCTAATCAATCTGTCCTTATGTGACCGAGTTGTTCGAAGTTTGCACATTGTTGATCATGGTGTTGCGTTTAGCTGTTTCTGTGTATATGTCGTTCATAGTCTGTAGGATGAAGGTCTTATAAAAACTGGGTATCGATAACCAGAAAAACATTACTATAATGTTGTCGATCCGGTTTAGACTGCCAACTGACGCTGTCGATACTAATATACCAATTCATCAATTCTCTGACATCGTGACTTTGTGCTACATATGAAATGTGTTTTCCGGTATTTCAAATTCAACGAGGAGAATAAGGAAATATATCTAATATTTAGAAGCAGAAAAGGGAATATTTTATTATTAATCAGCAACCAAAAACTCTGACATGAGTTAATTGGTTTCATTTGTCTTAAGTAGAAGTGTCAATCAATCTCAACACTGGAAAAGCAACGGTTCTAAAGTGAATTTAAATTTGTTTAAATCGAAAAAACAAACCAAGTCTAACTCATACCTGCATTTGAATAAGTGAGGTTTGATTAAATCGACATATTACTCTGTTTTGATCAATAACGCCGTTTACTGTTGGTATTTCTTAAAAACTTATGTTTTGTTATTCTAAAAATGTAAGCTATGTATTCATTGTATCATTTTAAGTGTTCTTATTTCACCGTAACTATAAAAACATGAACATGTATTGCCACGTGTATACAGGCGATAAATATGTTTTCAGGTTTTGGTAACGTAGTTGTTGAGTAACTCAGGGGTAACGACTGTCTTATATATTCATTTCCTCTTACAGCTGCTTTCATATAGTGTAATATTTTATTTATTCTCTCATCCTGATAACTAAACTGCAATCCACCAATCCATACGAGCACTTATATAAACATATGAACCCTTCATTATATACTTCCCATTCCACTGAACACCCATTCCATGTATATCATGTTATCAAAAAATGAGAAATAAAAAGTATACGAGTAAAACAATTATTTTTTGTCATTCTTAGTTTTATAGAACAGACACATACTAAAGTTTCATTTTGAGGACATGATCATCCAAATATCGCGAAAGTGATGTTCCCAAATTGTGAAAATCATTTTATCACCTATAGGTCAGCAGATACAAGAATTAATGTTCACACCTCTCTTCAATGAAAGGAGATACATTAATGTGCTAATTAATGTCTTAAAATATTATGTTGTGTTTATTTTCTGTTCAGCTATAATTCTGATTGTAATCCGATATGTTGTGGCGCAAATACAAAATAATAAAACAAAAACCAAGACAACCGTCGACCCGTTTCGATTCATCATCACATACATAAAATGGCAGAAAACATTTGTAGTAGTTTAAATTCGTAGGAAATGGCTATATTCATATTGCGGTTTCAACGAAATAAAGGTCATCGCTGTAACTGATTTTAGACAATAATTAAAGCTATGTCTTTTCAACTAATTTGTTAGTTTTGAGAATTTATTAAATAATTATAAAGCACGTAAAGGGATATGTTTACCTACTGACTTTATAAAAGAAACAGAAATAATATATTGCTTATATTGATTTGGGTTTGACTAGGATTTTTTCTTCTTAGTTGTGTGTGTGCCGTGGAGAGGAGGGGAGGGGAGGGGGCAGTCTGATCTTCGATCATGGAAAGAAATACATGATACCTTGGAAATTAACCGTTTGATAAGCCTTCACATAATTAAGGTCTTGCTGGACCCCTAGGGCTCAAAATGAACCGAATTTTTTTTTATCGCTTGGATTAAAAGTTAGGTATTCAAACTATATGTTGGTGAAACAAATAATTCGAAATTCTAATTA
>JAQQZZ010071661.1:0-21581 GCA_030265115.1 Mopalia vespertina | reverse complement strand
TGTTTGAACTCCTGCCTTTAATGAAATGAATTCTAAAGATTTCACTAACTCCTCAAGCAGTGTCCTTAAAGCTAAATTCTGTATTAAGAAAAAAGAGATTCTTGTCATCTGCTTGTTTATTATGTCTGGTTTTGAAATGAGTTGGTTTGTCAAAACTCTATTTGAATTGGATCAAGTTGTTAATACATGTAGTGTGAAATTTGTTTATCAGTTGGTTATTATACATACATGGAATATGTTACTGGCAAGGGCAAAATTTTGGTTGAATTATTTGTAATCTACTGTTAATTCTCTATAAAATGTTTAGCTTTCTTACCAAATAATAGCTTGATAGCTTTCTGTGTGTACTTGTTTCTTTTCTGTCGCGGACAAACAGTATTTTTCTTCCTCGCTTTATTTTCTGATAAAGACTTATTTGATTCATCATTTTGGCATTTTGTAAACTACTTCATTTAATGTTCTCATAAAGCATGTGCTCAGTTTCACTTGGGCATATTATTGTAAAAAGGCAACTATTGTTGATTTTCTTGTACAGCTGTTACGAGTCTTGTATAGTCACCTAGCCAAAAAAAGGTGTAATAAATGAATGCTAAATAACAATGTAAATACCGTGTTCTTGTTTTTCTTAGTAAAGAATTTTGTGTGATAAAGTTGTGTAGGTAGTTATGGTTTTGCCACCTCCAGTGGAACAGGTTGTTGTTGGTTTGTTACCTCCAGTGAAACAAATAGTTGTTCGTTTGTTACCTCCAGTGGAACAGGTAGTTGTTGGTTTGCTACCTTCAGTGGAACAGGTTGGTGTTGGTTTGTTACCTCCAGTGGAACAGGTAGTTGTTGTTTTTAATCTCCAGTGAAACAAGTAGTTGTTGGGTTGTTACCTCCAGTGGAACAGGTAGTTGTTGCTTTGTTATCTCCAGTGGAACAGGTAGTTGTTGGTTTGCTACATCCTGTGGAACAGGTAGTTGTTGGTTTGCTACCTCCAGTTGAACATGTAATTGTTGGTTTGCGTCCAACGGTACAGGTAGTTGTTGGTTTGCCACCTCCAGTGGAACAGGTAGTTGTTGGTTTGTCACCTAGAATGCAACATGTATATGTTGGTTTGCCTCCTCCAATGTTAGAGCTATGTAGTTGTTGGTTTGCTACCTCCAGTGGAACAGGTAGTTGTCGGTTTGCTACCTCAAGTCGAACAGGTAGTTGTCGGGTTTCTTTATTGTTGAAATCCATAGAATCATGTTATGTTACTCATACTGCTTCTAAATGCCTTTAAAACAAGGAAGTTGTTGGTTTGCTACCTCAAGTGGAACAGGTAGTTGTTGGTTTGCCTCTAGAGGAACAGGCATTTGTTGGTTTGCTACCTCCAGTGGAACAGGTAGTTGTGCTACCTCTAGTGGAGCAGGTAGTTGTTGGTTTGCTACCTAGATTATTGTATGGGATGAAAACAGTTCTCCCTACAAAAAACATTTCAAACTGGCCAACAACTGAAAAACAAGTGAACTTGAAAGCTATCCACACACCCAGAAAAATCCTACTTTCTACAGTATAGGATCTACTAAAGCTCAATTTATGGTTTTGTTTTATTCCTCTTTGCTTGAAGTCAAATTAAGCCTATCACTGAAAACACAGGGCATGTGAATAACAAATCTGTGATTATACCTCGTCAAACTGCTGTGATCTCATCATCCATGTATGACGTACAGTAAAATGGGGTGACTTTAAACGCTTTTGTAAAATATTCAATATTTATTATGCCTTGAGATAAATATTAAGTATTCAAAATACCTCCTGAAAAATTAATTGGTTCACCATTATTTTTTATATGCACGTCATTTGATCGGACGTATTATGTTATGAGGTTGGGATTGCTTTTGGCATCTGTCGACCTATACAGGTGGCACCACCTGGTGGCATAGTCTAAATTGAGTTTCTGTATGTTAACTTGAAAACCTCTGGTGGAATTCAAATCAAACTAAGTGTGATTGTTCCATGTGACAAGACGTGGCTTGGGATTAGTTTTGGCATATGTCGGATTACTGGTGGCAAAGTCTAAATTTCCGTTATCTATGTTAATTTTAAAACTTCTTGTGGAATTCGAATCAAACTTAGTATGAGTGTTCCCTGTGACAAGACATCACTTGGGATTGATTTTGGCGTGTCAACCTACACGTGGCACCACATGGTGGCAAAGTCTAAATTTGGTTTCTGTATGTTTACTTAAAAACTTCTGGTGGAATTCAAATCAAACTTTATATGAGTGTTCCATGTGACCAGACACAGCTTGGGATTAGTTTTGGCGTATGTCGGACTACATGTGGCGCTACCTGGTGGCAAAGTCTAAATTTCCGTTATCTATGTTAATTTGAAAACTTCTTGTGGAATTCAAATCAAACTTACATGTAGTTAATATGAGTGTTCCATTTGACAAGACAGAGTTAAGATATTACATGTGTCAAGATGTTGTGTAGGATTTTGTTTGGTGTATTCTTGTCTAGACATGCTGTCACCTGGTGGATTCTATTCAAACTCGATTTTAATATACCATGTGGCCAGATTTCTTTGGGCGTATATTGCGACTCACTTGAGCTCTTGTTTTAAATAGTGTGTGTTCAAAGTTAAACGTACCTAGCCTCCCAGTTGACTTTGAACAGTTCTCTATTTTGACCGTAAAATCAATGTTTCACTCCAATCAGGGGTGCTTTGAACACCTGCATATTTTTTTACTAAAAAAACACAAATATCACAAATTAATTTGAGACAAGTAGACCAACAATTTATTCAAAGTTTGGGGAATACACACATCAATTTTTTTGTTAAAGTTAAAAAATGTCTCCCATCTGAAAACATGGTGGATGAAACATTAAATCCTTCAAATGTTCAGTCAACCTTAACGCACATCGAAATACAATGCATTCAATATAATTGAAGAGTCCAAAACATTAATTCCTGATTTCCTACATATGTATCCTAGTTGTTCAAAGTCACCCCAACATCTGTTTTCGGCAACTTGACCTAGACTAAAATAAAGCAAAGAATGGGAAAGGTTTTGTTGCATTTTGTAGCCCATCATATGGTTGATACATACACATCCATATCCATCTTAATGGTCAGATATCACTATGGTAACCATGTACCTTATTACGAGTATCAGTTTTTATGTTAAAATTGGCATCACTGGTTTGACATCACAAAAAAACAAAATATGACAGTTGGAAGACAAAGCTAAAGCCTATGAAAAAGTTAAACAATTATACTTCACCTTCATAACCACTGGCAATTCTGTTTGACTTCCGCAAAAAGCTGAAGCTAATTAAACCAAATAAACAAGTAACCCGATGCAAAGTGTTCAAAGTTACCCCACTCGGTTCAAAGTAACCCCGTTTTACAGCAGTGTTAATTCCGATGAGTATCCCCTGATAATTATGGTGGAGAGAACTTTCCACCTTCTGCTTTCGACCAGGAATTGATAAGTGAACATTTGTTTTTCATTCAACGTGTTGGGGCTTAGATTACGGTCACCTGGCTTGTAAATGTTTGATAGTAAATAAAATACAGTATTGAAAGACTAATTCTTTTTTTCTTAATTATAAAGTATGTGACACATATTATATATATTCGAGAAAAACAAAAAATATGGGAAGAAATAAAACATTTACCAAATGTTTGGATTTGTCCCTATCTATACGTTATCTATGTATAGATAACGTAGGCTATAGACTTTTGGTAATTTTTTTTATTTCTTCCCTTATTGTTTATTTCTCTCGAATATATATGTGTCACACACTTTATAATTGAGATAAAAACAATAATTTTTTCTATAGCGTATTTGATTTACTATCAAACACTTACAAGCCAGGTGACCCGGTCGTGGGCATAGGCCTATATAGCCTATATAGGGGCATATGTGGTGAAAATACCTGTACTTGTAGATCTACTATTATAGCCTCCTTCCTGTGAAATTTGAAGCGGAGTATCAATTATATCTTATCAACTGACAAATAATTAAATTCAACAGGTTATATTAAAATTTAAATATTCAGAAAGTTAATTAACACTTTATTATTAAATGTATGCTCGCCTGAACTCAAAAACAAATCTAGAGTTGTGGCCCTTGAACAGTGGAACTCTTCACTGTTGATTTGGCGGAAAAACAAATACTGTAAATGATATAAAAGTAAGTAAGTGGGGTATCCAAACCGAAACTTTATTCCAAGCATTATTGGATCATTCACACTCTTGCAGATAACTTTTTGCACAATCAAATTCTCATGAGTCATAATCCAGTACATTTTTTTATGAATTGAAGTCGCTTTTCTGATGCTACACGTTTAGGCCTATAAGTATATGTTACAACATACATGTACTTTATAGCTATGGGTAATACGCAGCCTCCCTGCTCTCTACGTGAGTCTAGCGTAGTCAATACTGAGCTAACATGTACTGTGCTGAGAAAATCAGCTCTGTCGACTTATTTATCATATTGCCATTACCCAGGGTAATTTTCTCGAATGTATGTGTTACATACTTTATAAATAAGAAAAAAACAAACAAGTCATAAAATAACATATTTTATAATTGAACACAGTTACTTTTCTTTTGCAGCACATTAATCTGAAGAGGATGAATGAAAAGCACAGAGAGGTAAAAACTCATGAACAACTGCATTGTTGTATTTTGTTACTGATTTTTTAAAAATATTTTGTTAAAAATAAAATCAACACTAGTATACTATTAAATTAGAAAATCGGAATGGAAGATGATAGCATATAAAATGTGTCAGAAGTTCAGTATATCCAATATTTGTTGAACCCATAATTGCCAGTAAGTGAAAAAAATTGAAATTGCACAGTTATGTATCTGTAAATAAGGCTACATTGTATGATAGACTATTAGAGATTCAGAACTCTGTATCTATACCAGCCCATCAGGGAATGAAAGCACTCCCGGCATAATGGCAGAAAATCATGACCAGACCGGTCGCTTACAAGACACTAGAGATATACCCCACAACAGACTTATTCTTGCCCCCATATATTTGAGAACACATACTGCCCACCCTGTTGATCAAACATTAATATTTTCATTACAAAATTCTCAGGTGCGGGCTTGGCTGGAGTGTAAGTTTGGCGGGGAGTCTATCCCATCGTATGAGATTAGTACAAAGACAATAGATGAGCTGTATGAGTTGATGCAAAGAAATGAGAATAAAGACAGAGATGTTCAGTCGGTTATTGAGGACATGAGACAGGCGGCGACTGAGTATACAGCAGAGGGTAAGTACTGTTCATTAAACAGTATGACAATGTGTCAATTATTAAATCAGTATGTAGCATAAAACCTGATAAAAGTTAAGAGTGTTTCCTATAGTCTTGTCCCATGCAATCATAACACCATATAACTTTCAAAATATTTAGATTTTTTTATTGTCAATTGTGTTGTATTGTTATTCACTGAACACACATTGCAGTTAGAGTCAGTCATTTTTTTATAAGGAGACTATGCACACCTAATATTGAAGAAAACTAGAATATTTTTACATAACTGGCTTCATGGGGGTGGTTTATATGAGGTTTCCTATCGGTTTTCCACTGTATTTTAGCAAGTAACGTGTGAGAAGGACAGTCCGGCCTCATATTAGCGAGTACCCTGGAGAATGCTGTTAAACCCCAATCAAACCTAAAAACAAACCTGCCTAAAACAATTGGTTACAATGGTGTCATTTTTGCATTGTCCAGAAAGTTTAATTTGCATTATTTTGGGATTTTAAGGATAAGTTGTATTTTCTGCAGTAGTATCTTAATACCTGACTGACATTATTGAAGGTATTCTGCACAAAGGCATGTGATTAAAACAGTGGTCAACATATGTTTAGGTGTGCTGAGGCATACAAGAATGATTGAATGCATTAAAAATGACTGACTGCAGTTAAACAGTTGTATGGTGTAGTTGATGGGTCTGCACCGTGGTTCACTCCTCACAGTTGGTTGTTTATTGGACTGTTGAACCATATTCAGTGTACCACTCATCGTTTTGAGACTGTCTTTGAACTCAAAGTATCATAGGGAAGCTCTCCAGTGACTCCAGATATTGCAGGGGGATTTGTCCAAGTTTTGCCCTGGTTTTCCACTAAACCCTGGAAGGGCAAACTGTTAACCAAAACTATACCCTTGAGTATAATATGGAACACCTGACCAATGAAATGCATTATTGCTGACCATTTGTAGTATTTTTTAAACAATTATGAGAGCCGAATGTACGATGTTTTGTAATGTTTTTGATAGGTCGGAGAGAAGGTAGAATTCTGGAGCAGTTGGGTATTACTCCTGCCAGCCTCTCCCAATCAGGGGTTATCAGTTTGAGGACATTGGTCAGTCTGGCTACTGCTCTCAAAGTGCGAAACACCACTGATACACAGTAAGTCTACACCTCAAATAACTTAACCTTCTGGTATAAAAATCTTAGGTTCACAGTTATTCTCTGATTGTGCAGGTGCTGTCTGAACTAAGGGGCAACTCGGACAACATTTTGGTAGAAGCTGCGTGTTGTGTGGATCCTTCACACTACCAATTTGTACTGCGGAGGGTTAGGAAGGAGCTTCTGGTTAACCTAGTGCTTTCAGAGCTATGGGGCAACATGAAGCTGATCTGTTTGTGGGGTCTTTGTATTATGTCGTCCTGTGATTGTCCCTTTATTTGTCCTGTCTTGTCATTGTTTGTTGCCAATGTTGTCGAGGGTGGTGTCCTTCACCCATTGGGCTGACAGACAGTCCTGTGAATGAAATAATCTTAAGTATGGCGTTAAACCCCAAACAAATAAACAAATATATTCTCTCATTGTGCAGGTGCTATTTGAACCAAGGGTAAATTTGAATACAGACCAATTGAATGCTATGGACTAATTTCATTTTTATTTTCTTTCTATAGCTTTTTATTGGCAATACAAGATCTGAGTGATGAGTTGTTTCGAGTGTCAGAAGCCAGGAAAGTTGAACAGAGATCATCAGCACAAATTTTAGACAAGGCTAAAGTGGTTATGGTTAAGTCTAATAAACTCAAACAGTAAGTAAAGAGAATATGTGCGTAAATGTGGGATTGTCAAAACACTGAAATACTACACAAAAGGTAAATATTAAATAATAAATTCTGAATCAATGCCGGAAAGCAAAATTAACCTGAATGGAAACATAAAATACCTTAAAAAAAAGTTATAAAAGAAGATACGCATTATGACCAATCATTTCTCTTTAAAGTCAGTAAATGCAAAGAAATTTTGTAAGAAGAAAATACACATGATACCCTAAATCACCTCAGATTTGTCAATAAAATTACTATTTTGGATGCTAATTTGAAGACGGAAATTGTGTCCGAGAGGCGGAAGATGAATTTTTCAGCTAGAAAGCATCAGCATTTCTCAGAAAACATAAATTTGTTTGATTACATGCTGTAATATTGTCACAACAAGCTAAGAATTTAGGATTAGTCATGGACAAATTTGAGGTGATTTAGGGTAGTTAGATAATACTTCTTAAAAATGAATTTTTACTCTAAAAAAAGTTCTTTTTTAATGCTTTATTGTTTGATTATGTGCTCGAGAGTATTTCACTTAAATTACTGTGATTTACTCCAACAGTAATTAAACACTAAAATGCAACCATAAAACCTGTACATGTTTTGCTATGTTGGAATATTAATGGTCGGCCAGCTGCAGACAGCAGGACTGACCTGAGCAAGGACTGTCCTGAGCAAGAAGTGGTCTTCTCCTTTCCTAAGATATCAGTGTTATAAAACCTTTCATTTGTTCTGCAATACATCTAATACTCTTTTGATTTAAAAGGAAAAATACTTGTGAATGTCATGTGGCAGTTGTTTTAATAATATTTGTTTTTGGCAGAGCACTAGTTGCCCTCGATGATCAAGCTTCAAAACAGGCCAATGAATTAAAGTCCAGAACGAAACAAGCCGGCTTCTTGATTAGTAAAGCAAAGGAATATAAGTCTAAACTACAACATTTTCAGGTTTGAACTACAGTTTTTTTTGTTTAGTGTTTTTCGGTCTCACATTTTCAGGTTCGAATAACAGTTTTTTTGTTTGTGTTTTTCGGTCTCACTTGTTTAGGTTTGAATCATAGTGTAGATATTTATCACATTTTTTAGTCTCTATTTTGTTGTTTGTCTCTTTTTGAAGCATTAAAAAAATTATTTCCATTTTTGTGAGTTTTGAAAATGATGTTTTGTAAATGATGCTTTGGTATTGTTTGTACAGGCTCAGTTGAATAAACGTGGAATGGACCCTTCTTTATACCACAGAGAACTAGTTAAAAAATCTGAGGTATGTCTTGCTTTTCTTACCACTACAACTAACATTTTCTTTAGTTTTAACAGGTTATAGTTCATTCAAGCATGGTAACATCTCCAAATTCTAAATAATGGAATTCAGGGGTGCTTTTGGAGGAAGCTTCCTGGTGCTGTTCATGTGAATGAAATACAGGAAGCAGATATATTTGTTTTATCGTTATATTACATATTGTGATTTTCCTGTCATTATCATTTTGTTTGTTGCTAGTGACGTCCAGGCTGGTTTCACACCTTGGGCTAGCATGCTGTCATTTGAGTGATATAACTTCAAGTATGTCGTTAATTCACAATCATTATCAACCAAATAAACTCTCGTTCTTTGTTCCTGTGTTTCAGGAGATACAAGCTATACAGGAGAAACTTGTTCCAATGAAATCAAAACTACAAACCTATCAGAGTTTACCACCTGTAAGTGTCACAATTTCTCTCAATCTAAGCTTGTTCATAGATTGTCATCATCACAATGCTTTGTGCTTTCCATTAAGACAAGAAATAAAGAATAGTGACTGTTTGACATTTGTTCATTCACACTATTCCTTGTGTGAATGTGTGCTTAACATTAAAACGATGCTCCTCTCTGCAATAAAATGCATATAGGTAAAACAGGCATCATTTCTTGTGTTGAATAATGCTCTCTAATTTTCTAATCAAACTATATCCATTTTATAATTAGAACTTAAACATTGGGTATTGCTTAAACTACAGTCAAATTCATCCACACTGCCATGTCTTGCTACTTTTATAACTAAACAGAAGAGCTCCACAAATATTGACCAAGACCTATAGTCGACTGTTTATAGTAGGATTTACCTTGGACAGTTCACACATGTGGTAACTCACTTGATACTCAGTGATAGTGTGCAACCATTCGTACACCAAGAAGCCATTCTAGTCAGTGTTTTAAACTGCAAATCGACAGTTCCACAGAGCAAAAACTTTTTGCATTCTGCAATATTTTCAAATTTTTCAGCCAGGAGCATCGCTTTAAGTTAAGAAATTTTCCATTTCTGTTTTCCTCATGTGGCTACATTAGTAAAGCATTTCTCTAGTAAGGACATGTTCTTCAGGAGTTAGAAAGGGGCTTTGAGTTATACTAAAAAATATCCACAGTTACATGTACGAGGGGTGCGAAGAACTCCCTGTCAGATTGCCATCAGTAATTACTGCATCCCGCCCATGACCTTCAGTATGGCATAAAATACCAACCAAATTTGTCGGTTGTGCTTCTCTATGTTTTAGAAGGAGAAAACTACTGGCTTGTATTGACTCAATATTTCTGTTGTTCTTGTATTGTTTCCCTGGTCACCAAAAAGCATGATTATGAATGAATTTTACTACTAGTACTTTTAAAATTAAGCATTAGGAAAATCATGTTGGTGGATCACTGGCTGGATTCAGTTTAAAAACAGTTGGGGAAAATAAAACTCACTTATAGAGATTAGTCTGCCATGTTAGATATGACCTCAGTTTTAGTGTCACATTTAGGGTTATGGATAGGTTTAGGGTTAGGGATAGGATTGTGGATAGGGTTAGTACATGTATAAACCCTAACCCAGTACCAAGAATTCATGTTATGCCTTACATGAAGGATGTGCCTATGTAGAATCGAGAATCAGACAATTTTCCTGTACTGAAAGTTCATCATTGTCAAAGTTTTAATGCAGAGACATAGGGTTTGATTGGCAATATTAAAATGCAACCAAATCAACGTTTGTAAGAAACATAAACTCTGAATGTCAAAAAGTGGGACGTTGCCAGCAGTCCTCTGACTTGTAATTCCATTATTACTGTCTTCAATTAAAAAATACAATAGTTAATTAGCTGCCACTTGTGGGTATGATAAAGAGGATATTACACAGTGCATTTTGCCTACCATAAATATTGCTTGAGTGAGTGGTGAAAGTGACAACTCCCGAAACATGAAGCATGAGAGCAATATTATGGTATTCAAACTGCACTCTGTCAAATTCTTTTCATATCAAAACTAAATTCATAAATCAGAGCTGTTATATTAAATTTTCTATGACAACTTCATACCCGCTGACTTAATAACAGAATTAAGCTATTCTAAAGGTGAGGAGGAATAGATTGATTGATTGAATCGTACCAATCATTGACGTAGCCTTTGTGTTGCATTGTGAAATGATGAGCATTCATATGTTACATCATAATAGAAACAAAGGACTTTGAAATAACCAAAAGTGTTATTTAACGACAGTGAAATATCTCTTTTATGGGTAACGGAAATCGTGGTATTTCACAGATATATTTCGTCCCTTTTGAATTTGTCACCCAGGTCAAACATTTGCTCGTACATGTAGAAAGTTAATTTATTAATTTCTCAATTTGATTAAACTATTTTTTGCTCTCAGGATTTATCTCTGACAAAAGTGAAAATAGAAGAATTGAGACAAGAATTGGTGAGTTTTTTTAGTAACAACTGCAATTTAGAAGCACTGTATAAATCTATGCAGTGTTTGTTACAACGGACGTGTAATTTGTTATTTATTTGTAAATTAACATTAAAGAGTTATATTGTGGGGTATGACACTTGTTCAATGCTGAGAAGTGTTGACTGGCAGGCACTGGTGTGCAAATCTCTCTGAGGCATGTTTTTGTTTTAATACTTGACTGAAGTATGAAACAAAATATGATTGATTGATTGGTGTTTTATTCAGTGCTCAGGAGTATTCACTTATATGATAGTGGTGCCTTCCAACAGTAATTGACATCAGCACAACCATACAATGTTAAGGGGTTTGCTTTGTTGGGAAGTTAATCTTTCTCTAGTTCCAAGTGAAGACCGCAGTACAATGTCCACACAAACACGTGTCCACCATAAAACTGTTAAGATAGTCACCATTCTATTTAAGGTTTTAAACAAATACATGTAATGCTACCACTGTTTATTATAGGATAAACTGGAGGGAGAATTAAGGCGGAAGATTAACATCATGCACATGTAGTCCAAGGAAAACACCGATGTAGTCCGAGGAACACACCAATGGAGTCTGTGGAAAACTCCAATGTAGTCAGAGGAAAACACAATGGAGTCTGCGGAAAACACCAATGTAGTCAGAGGAAAACAGAATGGAGTCTGCGGAAAACACCAATGTAGTCAGAGGAAAACACAATGGAGTCTGCAGAAAACACCAATGTAGTCCGAGGAAAACGTTAATGGAGTCTTTCTCATAGAGACCTCAGATAGCCTTACAGTTACCAAAACAGTATTACCTAACATATGGACATCTCACACTACATAGTTATTGGTGTTGACTGTGCTTTGTGAGAAAATGTGCTTACTGAATGCTCTTGTTGTATTCCTCCCTGTGTTCAACCATCAGATGTATGTTCAGGGTGCTTAGGGTGTTCAAACAATCAAGTTTTTGTCAAGAAGGATGAAAGTACTTGTGCTGTGTACAAACTTCTCATGCAGTTTTAATAGGAGTCTCGGATATTGGCAAGGGAGGTTATTAAATCCTTGCAAGGCAGTCTTCTGACGGTATTCGGTATAGTGGTGCTTTGAAATTACCTCTTGTACATTTATCCATTGTGATTTTATTAAAGAGGAAAATAGAGGACTGCCTGCAATGCCCCCTTTTTGACAAAACAGGACTACCATTGCCCTAACTGTCTATGTGCTGCATTCTGTTTGAAATTGCATGTGATTAAATTAATATACAAAATAAATTTCTTTCAGTTTATGCCATACAATCTGATCTCACATTCCTTGTATTTTATGAACAATTCATACATGTAACAGTAGTCTTTGAGAACTTCAGTGGTCCCATCATCAATTGGACAGGTGTTCAAAGATAGGATACAGCTTTTGCTTGCTTATCTAGATTTCATGCATTTGTTAACCACCTGTCAGTTGATGGGATGTATTATGATATGGGGATATTCGTCTGTCCACTTTCCGGCAAGTAACCTGAACACTGCTTACCAGATTCTAACAGAGCTTGGTAGGATTATTCCATATAAAAATAAATCACATGGATTGATTTTGGCATACAGTGTACATCAGTGATACCACCTGGTGCTAAATTTTTGCTCCTGGCTGCAATAACTCCGATATCCCTTGAAAGGTTACCATTAAACATACTTATGTATAATATCAACTTATCGTTTCTTCGTCTTATAAAATTGCCTGAGGGTTACAAGTATATACCTACCTACAACCTCTGGTAGCTGACATTTTGGGCATGGCCAACCCTATTCATGACATCACATAACATACACTCTTTGTGTGTTACAGGTTAATGACATGTGTGAACTCTCAAAGGTAAACCATACTATAAACAGTCGACTATAGGTCTCGTGATGTAGGCCCCTAGTGTGACAAGAAAGATATTTGATTGGTCAACATTTGTGGAGATCTTTTGTTTAGTGATTAAAATCGCAAGACCAGGCCGCGTGGATGAATTTGACTGTAGTTTAAGCAATACCCAATGTTTAAGATCCAATTATAAAAAGGATAAAGCTCGATTAGACATAAGAAATGATGTTGTTTTAGCTATATGCATTCTATTGCTGCGAGGAGCATAGCTTTAAGGTTATTTCACTCACATGATGGCATGGCAGCCAGTGGGACTGGGTGAAGAAAACCACCCTGGATGCATTGACAACAAACAAAAAGACTGTACAACCACAGGAATTTAAGATCTGTCTTTGTATTACATCCTAACAAACGAGGTGAATGTATTTTATTTGTCATTTTGTAACCCGGGATAAAGTTTCTAGTTTGGTCTGTATGGCCTAATCTGTTTACTGCTGCCGGAAACTGAAATCAAATTTGGCACAAGGATGGGAGGGTGCTTCATGTTGCCATCAAAGCTATGGGGCAACATGTAACGTTCTTTTAATGCCATACTTGAGGTTATTTCACTGAGGGAAACCACCCTAAACACCACTGCCAACAAACACAGACAAACAGGTCAGCTTCATATTACCCATTAGCTCCGAGCACCCAGACAACTCCCTCCAAACCCTCTGCAGTTTATATAACGCAAATTAAAAATTAATTTTTCTGTGATTCTCAGTACTACTACAATTTGTTAAAATGACCTGACAAGTTCAACAACACATTGTATTACATAACAAAGGTAGACTTTATTTAAATTTTCCACAACAAATCACAAATCTATGAGATTCTACCAGACGGAGCTTTACTATGATACATATATGCCATATACAATCGAGGCATAGACTTTGATTAACAGACGTTCACTTATTAGAGTTCCAATCAATGATTTGCATGTCTATCTCACAAAGATTTACAATACTATTAGGATTGAGAATTCTAAATATTCATCTACCGGGATTATTGGATTAACAGCAAGGGTTTGATATATATACCACAATATTCACCACATTGTCATAAATTGGTATCCAATGCATCAGTAATAATAACCATGGCATCGCTAAATATAGAAATAATCTAGACGCAGAAAAAAAAAATCATTTACACAAATATTTCAATTGTTTTTTTTTCTTTTGTTTTTGTTACAAGGTATCTGTCAGTCAACAAGCACAAGTTTCATAGTTTAATATACTAAAGTAACATGTTATCAAGTTTACAAAAAAATAAACCAGTCCGCCACATAGGTTGTATATTTAATTCATTTTCACTATTTGACTAGGCATTGCAATATTTTAATCATGCATACATTTCCAATATGTATAAATATCAAAACCAAAAATATTCCTAAACACAACCACAGAAAACTGGAATGACTATTTAACCAATAAAACATAGAGAAAAAAACAAATTATATGTTGTCTATCAATAATGACAATAATCATTAATATTTAATGAGACATCATGTTACTTATGACTTCTTTATCATAAAGATGAGTTTGTGTGGGGAATACAAGAACCTTTCACCAAGCCAGTCTCTTCGAATTCCACTTTGAAACCATGGGATAGATCTACCGTAATGTTACCAAAAACTGCCAAGATTGCTATACACATGCAGACTTTTACAGACTACCAAAACAGTAAGCTTCTAGTCACATAGAGTTATTATGAACATAAATGGTTGTAAAAAAACACAATTTATAAATGAAAACAATTCACACAAAAGTCAGACTAGCACACAAAAATATGCTCATAATAAGATCGATAAAATCTAAAATCACAACATCAGTCAACAAAACATTGATAACGGTAAAACCAAAAATTAATAAGCACAAAATAAATACTGCATAAAAATAGCAAATGATATAAAGTTTTTTTATCAAACTATTTGATCCAATCTCGTAGAGTAAAAATGTTGAGATTCGTTACATGTTAATCTCACTATAAATAAAACCATTCAGAAAAAAAACAAATCGTGGTCTCTAATAATTTTGGAGTCAAGTTATTAGTAATTTCTCTTAAATAGTACGCTTTGCAATATTATCAAAAAACCATTACCACAGTAAGGGTTGGAGGAATCCGGTCCACAGAAGTTGGTTTCATACCTCCTATTATTTTTTAAAATTAAATGGACATGGTTGCAGCACATTTCATTTTCATATAATACGAATGTTTCATAAATAACCCATGTACATGAACAACACTTATTATATTAATTATATTGATTAAGTTACATCTCACTTCATGCATGGTTTTCATATTAACAGACGGTAACAATCCTAAATGTCACCAGTTTATCAATCAGAGAAGTCGTAATTCATATGAAAATTTGTTTTATGGCATGACTGTCCTTTGTGTGGTGAATCCCAAAGCCAGCTTTACCAGATCCTCCCATCAAAGACATTTATGGCAGAAATATTATTATCAGGACATGGTTGTTCATAGTGAGATCAAGGAAAATAAGAATTTAAAATTACTAATCCAGGAAGCCTGTCTGGAACTAAACCTGGTTTGTCGGTGTAATGTTTTATTCAGGTCACATGTTAATAGTGCAGTTGATCCCAGGTGTTTTACGGCCAGAGAAACTAGACACGAGTCATTCATCCATAAAAAAAATATAGCTGACGTATGTGGTCAATCGTCATCAACTATCATCTAAAAGCTCTGACAAATATCAAATGCAATAGAAAAGCAACAAATATAGCACATGAAAGATCTTTAAAATACAATCTAGTTCAGAGTTGCCTTATAGTAACTAAGAGGGGTTTGACACACAATAGATACAATATGATACACAGTGCATTTCACACGTATTCAAGGGTTGACGTCACAATTTTCACACGACTTCTTGATACACAGGTTCAAAAGTCAGACAAATGATGAAATCAATGGATACTGGTGTCATGTAATAAATCCTTACTTATACAAATTCTTCAGCATTTTTATCCAATATGGATTCTTCATGACCAGAATTTTAAAAAAATAACCTGGAAAAGAATGATGATTTTATTTTATAATGTGGTAGTTACTCCAAAACAATTTGATGCAAATCCAAATCCAACCAATCAACAATGCCGCTGTTTGTATTGGGATAAGAGACATAGTGCACATTATGTGGTGTTGTGTTATGTCTTCGTTTTAAATTCTGTTTTCAACACAGATTGCGTTTCACGTACATGCAAGAAAATCCCAGTTCACATTACCATATCGAACCTTTGAGGTGATTTACCAACCAACTAAGCAGCCCGTATTCTAACTTAGTTAACATAGTTATGATAGGCCCAGAAGAAACCCTAATAGCGTTGAGGTGCTTGCCAATCTGGATCAAACTAAACACAAATATACAGGGTTCTGAGATTCACTTGTTACAATAAGGCTTCACGTTAGAAAAACTATTTAGACGGTGCCATACATGCAGTACAAATTTATTTTAAACAAGAACGCCCCACAAAGAACTAGCTTTCAAGATCGAGAATTAAATAAATACTGTTGAAAAGCACTAATTATAAATTTGTTCAAGGGCTCTGACAATAAAATTAATGAAAAACAAAAGTTGTAAAATTAATTTACTGAGATTCCTACTCCTTAAGAATGGAGGTTCATTGTGACCACCTTCTCAGCACCATTGCATTAGAGTTAGAGGATTACTGTGACCATGCTGTTATCATGTACCTACAAAACTTTAGGCAGCAATTATATCGCGTTTAGAACAAGCATAAGGCGTATCGTCTTATCACCATTACCAGCTTAAGCTACAACAAAACAAAAAGCATCTGTTAAAACAATACACTCAGCATATATGTATCAGAAAATATGGCATCAAAAAACAGGATAAAAAAAATACAACGGCTTTGTCCACTACTAAATCTAACTTATGCAGTATAACTTCTATATCAATGGTATTGGGCACACAAAATTGACATAAAGATATTCAATGAGCCTGTCTAATGACCACTGTCCTGTTTTCTGCAACACAATAGGTCCACAATGGCATATCTCACTGATATGTTTGATTGGGGTTTATATCATACTTAAGGTTATTTCACTCATATGAAGCCATGTTAGCGCTGGCAACAAGAATGCTGTTTGTTTGATTAGAGTATTACATCATACACAATGCCAAGAGATGAAGTGTGCGATTTAGAGTGAGGGACGCTACCACCTATCAACTTGGTGTTGTCCAATTAGTTCTGAGAGCACCACAATACTTGATAGTTTTGATATGAAATAGCGAGTTGTACCTGTGATACATTGTATTATAATATAAGGGCAGCTTGACAGTCCAGTTCATGGTCACTTAGTGTGTGGAAAGAGCTTGTTGATTTCTTCAATGTGAAAAGTTATTCTTGATCATAAGAATGATACATAATAAACAATGAATTATCAAATCATGTAATACAATAATACATCAGCATTCACATTCTAACCAATAAATATACATGTTATCAAAATTAATACAATTTAAATTCCCAAAGAAATCAATACAATTCAATTACATTATTTAAAATGTATTTCAAAATATAGGTTATCAAATGAAATGTTTGACAATAAAATAGAGTTTATATAATCTCTAAATGATGAGACATATAAAATATCTCCTCATTTAAATACCATGACAAAACATGTTGCAAACTGTATATACATTTGAAATTGATAATTCAGCCACATATAACACCCCAAGCACGGGGAAAGGAATTCAATTGAATCCCAAGATGATGATTAAGAACAAACATCTGAGTGGATATTGTATGGGAGTAGTTAGATGTGATGCGCGCTGCGACTCACATCTCACATACATTTTAGAAGTGATTTCATGTCAAAATATTCCCTTGACCCTCCATATGTATTGGTTTAATGTGAAGTGGTTTTGTAATGATTCAAAACTAGCATGGAGATTATCATAACAACAAAATACACAGATTAGCATAATGTATTTGCCCAAGCTAATGACTACAGGAGCTGACTTAGTACTTAGTGTTTTGTGTCTCATTGCCATGTCAGCCCTGACAATGACTAGTACAAAACAGAGACATCTAGGTGTCTATCCATATACGATAGAAGAATGGATTCAGATTGAACCAATGTATCAAGTAGTGCACTATGAAGATAACAAGCTATATCAACTACAAATGTTAAAGATACTTCCAACATAATTTATGAGTGCACACGGTGTTTAATTTACAATTCAGTATTGTCAATCGTTAAGTTTAAGTTCATGAATAAGTCAGCACTCTTTTCTTTAACATCTAAATGTACAAAAACAAAAGCTACCTGTATCATATTACATATTTTAAACGTTGCTAAACAAAAGTAGTAAACATGAATAAAAAATAATTGCAAAAGCTGAAAAAAGTTTGATTCAATTTGTTTTTGAAAAAAATAGTCTATAAATCATCTCTATACAAAAGTTACATGTAGCTATCATAGATGGTGTGTAATGTACATGAAGCATGTTAAAGGAGACAGACAAATGTAACTTGGTCATTATAAAAGCAGGTTTTACCATTAAACTGGTCAGTTATCATGAACTTCAGTTATCATGAACTTCAGTTATAGATGAAGCTAAACCCAGGTACTTCATCTCTTACAACAGAGATATCTTTTCTGTTGGTGTTCACTTTCAAGCAACCTACATATCAAAGCTACATGTAAGTGACTGAAATATCATTGAGAGCTCCATTAAACCCCAATTAAAAAATTGTTAAAGGTGAATTCTCACAGTGCGATTTGTAGTAACGACTTGGGGGGATTCCCCTTATTTGTGACTTTTTGATTGGTCATCTATTTTGTACCCTTTTCTGCACCAATAAAAATGCCACAAATAAAGGGAAACCCCTGAAGTCGTAACGACATAAGGTTGATTCACTCATCTAACTTGATTTGGCCACCTGACTGTACATTGTTATGACAGCCAGCCTGATGCTCCATTCACACATTATAAGCCTACAAGACTATCAAATACTTGCTCTAAGACTTTGATTGGTCACCCCTGACGCAGCCTGATGCTCCATTCACACATTATAAGCCTACAAGACTATCAAATACTTTCTCTAAGACTTTGTGCTCATTTTTAAAGTCTTCAGAATAAATTGACCAGGAATCAATTACTAGACCTTCTGTTAAGAAGAGGGCACTTTACTACTGATAAAGCCAAAGCACCAGGATAACATACCCAAATATGGGTATCTTCTACAAGGATTTAAAAAAAAGGCTGACATTATTTCCCATTGGGGTACCGCAAAAGCCCATGTATCTGTTAATACAAAACACAAATATCTCTTGATCCCAGAGTTAAACAGATTTTTAAAAATCTTGACACCAAAATACTATGTGTACAATCTCATGACTAGAATCTGAGTCACTGCGCCGTATATATTTTATTTCAGTCACCAAAACATTGTCATGTCTTGTATTTTTTTCTCTACCTTCAGCCCATAGAGTTTTGTTAGACATACATGATGCTCTGTCTGTTCTTACTTGAATGCATACATAGGACGAAGGCTGGGTGCATCAACCAGGTATGTCTGGTTGAGGGTTGCTGATCTCCGATACTAACATTTGTATAGCTATTGGTGAGCTACCATCCACCAGTTTGCTTCCTTATAAGCTATCATCGCTCTCAGAACTATGAGCTTCAACTGGATGAGGGTCAATCTGAAACAAGACATTACAGAAATGTCACCAAGATAATAATCATTATTTTAAGTGATCACCAAATATGAAATACTTTCAATAATAAAGTACTAACTAACAATCTAAGAGTTTTCATGCTACATCAGGTTCACTAGGATACTAGTTATATGCTCTTAAGGTATAGGCCAAGTGTTGTAGTTACATGTAGCTTATATCAATCATGTCTATGATAAAGGGCTGGTTGGAGTCTAAAGACACACATATTCAATCTTATAGGTTGGATACTATGCTAGCAAACATGGTGTTTCGTTTTTGCTTTGGGGGGCGGGGGGGGGTAATCACAGTACTGTATTCCTTCAATCCTTTGTTATCTATTTAAACTGCTTATCATTCTTAACAATGTCCCATTTGAGTTAGGTTTATAGTGTAACATCACTTACTCCAAGACATGAGCTAGTTTAAGAGGCCATAGTCAAAACAGTTCTTCACTATCAGTTATGTGTTGGATACAACACTAGCAAACAGAGTGTATTATCATCCTTTAAAATGTTCAGTTTACTGATAAAAATGAGTGAACTTCTTGGATAGGGTTATATACTGTAGTGTACTTCAACCTGATTTTACTAGCGTACCAGCCCAAATGCTGCCCAATGGGTAACAGAAACCCCTGTACAGATTATTTTTTGCCAAAAACAAACCATAGTGCAATACAAGAGTTTTGAGTTATGAAGGTAGACATTGTGTGATGTGGGTTTGTGAAATGACCTCATCTCACAGGAACATAGGGTTGACCTTTGCTGCATGGGAAATATATGTATATACATGTACAATATACAGGTATAAAGCTATGAAATAAAACTCAGGTCAGTGGTGAAGTCTTGTGAGCCTTGAATAATATTTTTATAAACAAAACAAGTAATGTTTAAGAATAGGTAGGTTGCTGTACTGTGCTAAAAATGCTTCAACTGAAAAAAGGGACATCACTCTGTCATGGCAAAATAACACCACATAAGTCCAGTATAAGTAAAGTGTGCACATTTACATGAGTAGACAATACAACTTATTATTTTGCTCTTTTATATAGGAGAGAAGCCCATCAATGTCACAAATGCTCAGATGTAATTCATGGATGCCTACCATTAAAGACATATTTGAATGATACATGTTTCATTGACATGTTTTACGATTAAATGTGGTGTGGAAGTGTTCACAGGAAAGAAAACAAAAACATGCATAAGTATATTTCCACTCTTCTTTTATTAAGGGATACACCTATGGAACAAAAACATGCAAAGTCAAAGAGAATAGGAGTATCACTCGCCAATACAAAGTCATGCAGACTATTAAACTGAGGTGAATATTCATGTTATCCAGATACATGTTGAGTTGAAATGATGATAGAAAAACTAGACAGGTATAGAGAAGACATGTAGCCAAACTAACCATGTGCCAGGCTTCAATAAGGTATCTGTAAAACAAATGGGAGTCTTAACAAGGCAGACACTGTATCAATATCAACTGATTGAGAGAAGCTGAGTAAACATGCAACAATCAGTACTATTTAATACCATATATGACAAGGGCTGACAAAATCATCAAGCAGAACCAGTAGAATGGCATCACTTGCTTTCATGCTTTCTCTCAGTTTACACAGTTTTTATACATAATCAAAATATAAAGAACATACATTATATACAGTAACATAGTTTCTTAATTTGGACGCCATGTTGTGTTCATAAATCTGTCTGATTTGTCTTCTTAATATATGATATGCAAGCTACACACAGGCCTATCCATTTCTTCAACCTGACATCCAGCTAATCCCAGAGAATATTTTAGCTGACACACCTGACGATTGCTGCCAGGGATTTGTATAAAAACATCCATCATGTAGTTTGTCCCATATAACTAGGTCTATGAATAAAGAAATTAGCTGCCACTGCCCGGTGCCGGGATATAGTGACTTATGCAGAAAAGAACAAGGCATCAATCAGGATGGAAATAATAATAAAGAGGCAGGGCAAAGGAGCGTTAATAGTAATTGGTTTGATTCATTTGATTGGGGTTTAATGTCGTACTCAAGGGTATTTCACTTATATGTCGCCGGATGGGCCACTTCACACTGCACCGAGAGGAAACCTTGTAAAAACCACCCCAGCAATTGCCAGAGCCACAATGTGTGACTCGCTCATATACCTGATGGTCAACAGGCAGACTCGATCCGATGAGTGGTACATCGTAGCA